>JASSUY010007144.1:0-52087 GCA_032466535.1 Forpus xanthops | reverse complement strand
ATAACTATAAACACTGGTGTTATCAGCACTGTTCCCAAGCCGAAAATCCAAAACACAGTGCTCACCAGCTACTACTTGAAGAAAAATGACTGCTGCTGCTGAACCCATGACAATAGTCCACCAATCCCTGTAAGGTCCTTTTTTCATTTTCATCTTATTAACATGCTATAAAGGAGAAGTGTAGAAAGAAATATTTTGATTGAATTTGTCAAGAAGGTAGCAAAGGATTATTTTAAATGGTCTCCACCGGAAATAGTATGCTAAAAGTCCAAATTTCTAATAAAGGTAGAAAAGTGTAAGGCATTGCATTTATATCAAATAGTATGTGTTACACACTGTTACCCAGGTTACCAAAAACTGAAAATGTTGATGTGTCATGCTGTTCTCCATCCCTGGCATATAAGGGGGAAATATTTATAAGGTTTGCTAAAAGCTGCAGTCAAAACATCTTCCTGGTTTAGCCTGCCTGGAGAAATTGCCTACTACTCTGGATGCCATCAAATGCTGTGTCAACAGCTCATAAGCCTGCATGGAGAATTATTCCTCTCTTTTACAGAAATTGATAATTTTCCGAACAAGTTCAGCTTCAGTTGGCATTTTAATAAAAATCTACTCTTTTGAGTACACTCACATAATCTTGGAGGCTAGTAGTGGAAAGGGCTTATTAGGTCATCTAGTTTACCTGTCTGCCAGCGTGTGATTGTGCACTGTAGGGTAGTTTTCAATTCTTTGGCTCTTGTCATTTTGTACTGTATACAATGTGAAGAAGGATTTACCAGTTCAGACAAAATTTCTGTGGTAAAAGGCCTCTCAATTAAAGATTCAACATGCCTTTTTCATCTTAGCTAGTGGCAAGACTAGGAGATTTTACATATTCTCCTTTCAGACTGACACCATAACCAATATTTTTTGTTTAAAATTACATGAAATTGATTTTTGGAAAAAAAAAAAAAAAACAAACCACAAAACTTGTTCTGCAATTGTTCATCAAATTCACTTGTACTAGAGAGCAGGAGACTTAGATCAAATCATGCCACTGGATCAAGAAAGTAATTTTAAACTTTGCTCTTCTAATATTTCAGTTATAATAACAAAACGTCTTCTATTTGAGTTAGGACATATATCTAGGACATCAAATTGCAAATTCTCATCCATTTTCTTCAGTCTCTGGGAAAAGAGGTGGGAAATGTTAGGATACCAGTACTGTCCTGGGTTCAACAGTAACAGCCATTTTTCTTTTTCTTAATAGATGTTGCAGTGCTGTGTTTTTGATTTTTGACCTGGGAACAATGCTGATAACTCCGATGTTCTCAGTTGCTGCAGTAATGTTTAGTCTGACCAAGGACTTTCTGCATTTCATGCTCCACCAGGGAGGAGGGGAAGCCAGGAGGAAGCAGAGACAGGACACGTGACCCAAACTGACCAAAGAGATATTCCATACCACAGCACGTCATGCCCTATATATAAACTGAGGGGATTTATCTGAAAGGGTTAGACCACTGATCGTGTCTGGTGGAGTATTTGTCGGTGGGTAGTAAGCAGTTGTGTTTTCTTCCCTCATTACTTCCTTTGTCATTATTATTATTGGTGGTAGCAGCAGTGGTTTGTGTTATACCTCAGTTACTGGACAGTTCTTATCTGAACCCGTGGGAGTTACATTCTTTCAATCCTCCTCCTTCCCATCCACCCCGGGGGGGGGGGGGGGGGGGGGGGAGGAGGAGGGTGTGAGAGGGCAAATGCATGGCTGACTGGGCTTAAACCATGAGAGTGTCTTGAAAGGAATGCCATATAGATGAAAAATACCCCAAACCACAAAACCCCTGAAGTGCTTCTTTCTAAACAGATTTATTTTGCTCAGCAGCTGAAACTTGTTTGTCTCACCTTATTTATAATATTACATTTGTAATGACAGTAGTCATTGCAGTATCAAAAGTTACTGGCAGTTAAAGTGTTTTCTAGAAAAAAGACAACTGTTCATTTTTTCCCAGGCTTTTACAGATCTTAGTGCTATCTAATATCATGTCCACAAACCCATTTTAAACACAGACTGATGTAAAGCAAACAGTGAAGCCCCAGTATCAGATAAACAGAACACAAGATTCAATTTTTTTCCTACACAAGTCATTCCAACATAATTTACAGCAAAATTTCCGTATGTATCAATTTTCATGGGATTTTTATGAACTTCACATTGTTTTCTTTGATGAGGTCTACAGTTTTGCTGACTCTACAGGGGCTTTGAGGATGCTTTTATTAGATGTGAATTTATAAAATGAAGGAGGTGCTGTGTGCAACAACAAAATATGTATTTCTTAATATAGAGATCATGTAGAAATGCAGAAAGTTTTGTGTCTATGCAACACTCTTTTTGCTTAATTTCACAGAAGCTAGGGGAAAAAAAGGTCTGAAAAGTGTTTTTACTGAGCTAGGTAAGGGTACAAAAAGGGCATTTGATAATTAACACTGTAAAGGAAGACATTGAAATGTTTTATAAGAAAAAATATACTTGGCCAGAAGATTTTGGTATCAGGAAAGGCCAAAGTGACAAAATATGAAATAAAAAATTGTGGAGTTACAATTAATTTCATGTCAGGTTACATAAAGTTGGGTGGGTTTAGGAAAAAAGCATAGAAAACAATAATTTTATATATACCAACTCAGGCAGAAGCTGATTTTACAGCTGCAACAGAGAGATCTACTTACCTGGATTTTTTAACTCAGAAAACTCAGTTAACTGTAGTCTGAAATTCTCTAATTAGAAAATAATAAAGCTATTTTTATTGAGAAGTTTGCAGGAAATTTTGCATTAGTAGTATTTGCCTGAAAACTCTCGGTTACATTTATGCTTGGTTTATCTTAATGGAAAATATGGCATAGGAACATTGAAGAAAGAAATAAAACAGTGCAGGACGATGAACTGTCCAGAACAGATAAGGCAGATGTTGCCAGGATAAAGGAGCTACAAGCCAAGCATCCCAGAGAAATGCACAACGACTTTTACAAACACTCCCCTACATAATTAGAGCTCAGTTTTGTGTCTTCCAATTATCAGAGGGGTTTTGAAAGTTGAGAATTCAATGGCATTCAATCCTGATGTAAATTCCTAACCTGCTTTCATCTTGATTTTAGTTAGACACTCAGTAGCTGATCAGTCAATGTCTTAATTTAAGATTTTTAGATAAACTAAAATCCACCCATTGCGTAACATTAAACTTTCTCCACATTACAGCGTATGCATGTGTCTGCAGTACTAAAAATACACATTTATCAAGGTGAGTTAGAATGATCCCTGAATTTGCACACATTATTTCTGCTTTTGCTAAATTTATGAACATTGTAAAAATGCATGCCTTGTGAAAGAAATCTCCAGGCAATTTTTCAATCAGGACGTTTGACATCAATTTTCCAAAAACATCAAATCAGCTTTCAAATAAATATGTGTCCTTCTGGAAGCTGATATGTAGGAAAAATGATTCACTGTAAGGTCATTTATTCCTAAAGATGCCAGAAATTTGCTTGTGTGAGCGCATTGGTGAAAGCTTAGCAGACAGATCAATACCTTTCTGCTTATTCGGCAGCAGCGTCTGAAGTAACTGGCTGGTCATTCTGTGGGTGGTTCTTTTGCTTTTCAAAATGTCAGCTGAATAGCTACAACTCTGTCCAGGCCCTGTGCTTCCCAAAGTACACAGAGATTGGGGAACAGATAACTACCAACTCTGAAAATAACTTGGACATCCAAACATGCTTTCTGAGGAAGTCATCTCATAAGACAGACTAAACCTTTGAAAAGCAAGGCTAGTCTATAATAAAATATATTACATAAAGCCACACTGGTTTAGAATATATTATATATAGACATATTTTTAAAAAGCAGGAAGGACAGGTACACCTTAAAGAAGCTATGCTTTCTGAAAGTGATTTGTATCATTAAGGCAAGCAGGGTGGGAGAGAAAAGGCTCCAAGGGTCTGGCAGGGCTGAGGTGTCAGGCCCTCTACATCACTGCTCTGTCTTAATGTGATCTCAGGTCATAGTATTCTTTGATTCAGAGACTCTGTGGCTCAAAAATCAAATTCTGGCTGCGTAACTGCCTGCCATGGTTCTTACCAAAGCCTAGCAGCCTCTTAGAGTCTGTATCCCTTTTCCGGGTTACTCCAGCAGTACACATGCCACGCACCTTGACAGTTCACTGCTTGAATAGCTGACGCTCACTATACAGTTTTAAAGCTATCTGTTTTGACAGGTAATTGTTTTGATGATTATCCAAACATCCTGTTTGAAGGGAGAACAAAAAAGCTGTTGAGTTAACCTGCCAGGTTAACTCAGCAGTGGTTAGACAGTAACTCATTGCAGACCAACATGTTTTCATAGATATATAGCTATTTAAAAATACAGGTCATTAGTGAAAATAGTCAAAGTATTTGGATTAATTTGTGAGTATGTTGCATGTGAAAGGAGCATTTTACAATACCCGTTTTACAATCTCACATATGCGAAGAATGCTTTACAATACTTACGGCTTAAAAACTATAAGGTGTCCTTAAAAAATTTTAAAAACACTAAAACCGTGAAACTTGTAGTCAATTTGAATTTGACCTAATAGTCAAAGCAAAAAGCAAAGAAGAAATACTGTAAGCACTTTGGGTTAAACTTTTCTGTTCACGCTGCAAATAGACTGAAAAAGCAGCACAAAAGGAAGCACCAACTTCATATGCTTAGATTTTTGTTAAGAGGACAAAAACAACAACAAAAAAATAATTAGTGTGATGACTGTGAAACTGGAATGTCCAATGAAAGAGCAGCCTCAAGCTCTTGATTCCCTGAAGATAACTGAGAGACTGCAGGGTCAGCCAAGTAGTGACTTGTTGATGCAAAATGTCTAGATTGTGCCTTGCTGGCTGACTGTGGAGTTGCTTACTAATGCTCTGTGGCCAAGGGGTGAAGGGTTTGAAGAGCAGGCTCTTCAGCTATCACAGGTCTGAATAGCTCATCTTAAACCTTATTTTGTTTTTTGTGGGCTTTTTCCTTTTGTCCAACTTGATTCCAAATGTTAGTGTTGCTCTTCGTTAATCAAATGATGTGTAATTACAGTGAGAATCAGGTCAGAAGCTCCAAAACAAGAAAATGCAGGACGTGTAAATGGCAAGTATATACACCATCCAAATACTGTTGCAAGCCTTGTCTTTCAGAGGTGGCCACAGATTCCTACTGTTGGAAATCAGGCAATACGTATAGGGATCCTATTTTACCTCCTAGTGTTCTCTTGAGAGAAATCAGTAGTAATTTAA
This sequence comes from Forpus xanthops, assembly GCA_032466535.1. Classification (NCBI taxonomy): domain Eukaryota; kingdom Metazoa; phylum Chordata; class Aves; order Psittaciformes; family Psittacidae; genus Forpus; species Forpus xanthops. The sequence goes on along the minus strand of JASSUY010007144.1, from coordinate 46,801 downwards.
AAAATATCTTATTTGTGCCGGTTTGAATGGGTTTGCACCTGGATTCCCAAGGAGATCAAGTCAGCCTACATATGACAAGTGTCACTTCTGGGAAGTCAGAAGTGCTTCAGTGGTAAGGAGTATAGTAAATCTCTTTGTGTTGACGTGATAGGCCTGTGATGTTTATACTGTTTGATGAATTCAGGGGTCTCACTTATGTGTTATTCAGCTCCTTGCAAAGAACGCACTGCATTTAAAAGTTGTAGAACACAGTCTCTTCTCATTTTCTTCTGCATCTGATGTAATTTCCCACAGCCATTCCTGAAGGGTAGGAATAACTCTATAGTGAAAGATTATGTCTTTCATGCGTCATTTTTTGCCTGGCTTTTCCACAGAAACAGAAAATAAAGCAAGGTTCTTGATGCTTTGTTTCCATATTAAGTTTGTTATGAAGACCTGGACGTGTCTATGAGTGTAATTCATATCTACTTTAACACTTGCATAATGATCATCTGTGTAGTTTGGGCTTCTAATTTATTCTAAAAATAATATTCAAAGTTCCCTTTCAGCTTGAAACCTATCAGAATATCAGATCTCAATGTCAGTTCCAGGAAGAATCAGTTGCAGTGTTTCTAGGGAGGACTAATATCTGGTTTTCCTTTTTGAGGTGTTATTAGCTCTGCATTAATAAATTAAAACTAGCTTCCTCATTGCATTCCAAAATAGCCAATGCATATTCCAAAGAAAAACTAGTGCACATTGCTAGATTGTTAACATTAGAAGTTATTCAAGGTCAAATTCTTTGAATTCTTATGGTCTGAATTATATTTTACTCTTTGCCCAGCAGAAATTGCAATCCACACTACTTATGTACTTTTACAACATTAGCAACATCTCGTGAATATTAAAGTATTGTTGCTGACAGCTTTGCAGTTTTCAAGAGATAGTAATATGATGAATTTTCCTAACTGTCATGTATTTGAAAACACAATTTCCCTAAGTTTTGGTGTCTTTTTTTTTTAAAGAGCTCTATGAAGACACCTCATTCTAACTTTGAAAAGTCTTTAAAAAAAGTTAATAGAAAAGACTTAATTCCCCTTCTTCCCTCACTTGCATATAAGAGATATTTGATTTAAATACTTGTGGTTTTCACCTTTGTGACACTTTATTCACAGGTTAACAACAAAAAGTTATCAAGATGCTTTGACAACTTTTTTAATGTCTATTCATTAGGAAGCTCTTTTACGGTAAAATTCAAAAATGCTCCTCTGATCACAAAAAATAAAGTGTCATAAGTTTGCACTTAACATATACACATTCTGTTAGGTCATTTTAAGTAAGCTTGGTCATACTTTATCATGAGCCTATGGCAGGTATGTTTTTAATAAAGCCTGTATGCTTCAACTCTATTTGCAGCATCATGCTCAGACTGTACTCCACTTTATACAGCCTGCCATTTTACCAGATGGCAAGTTGTCTGGGGTCTGGGTAGCTACCTGAAAGCAAACAAAAATAATGCTCGACCTAGTGTTATTTGTGTCACAATATCATCTGCACTGAGGAGTAGGTATGCTCGGGCTTTACTGTGACATAGTTTGTGAGATTTTATTTTAAATGGGAGCCACTGATACTCAAAACATTTTATGATAACATCCTCAGACTTACCATGCAACTTCCCTTTTCCTGATGTTTCTTGAGGAGGTGCCTTTGCAGTTGGTTCTGTCAAAGCCATGAGTCACCAGGAGTCTAGTGTGGCAGAAGAAGGTATCTGCTTTGGAAGCAGCTGCTGACACAGGAAGCAGGGGCAGCTCTAACTTTGAGGATAGTCAGGATCTGTCCCAGTAGAAGTTCATAAATCTTCCAGTGAGCTTTCTTTGTCACTAAGTTTTAACGCTGACATGCACTAGTGGCATAATACACACATACTTTTCACCATTTTATAAGAGAAGGTGTCTATAAAATAATACAAAGGTAACAGTGCTCTATCATGTAGTGACCTGTTGCAACATGTGGCAATGCTGCTGCTGCTTTTTCTGCTGACATTTCAAGGTGCAGTTGTGCATTCCTGCATGGGTGCAGCAGGAGCCCTCAGTAGGTCTTTCACTTTCCAGCCCCGAGGTCCCAGAGCCAGGCACCTTGCCATTTGGCTGTGCCTCTGAAGGGTGTGTAAGAGCAAGCTGTGAGGCTATTTAAAAGGGAATGATCTCTTATACTGTTTTGCGATGTGGAACAAATAAATATGCTTCTCAGTATTTTTTCATAATTAATAGCCTACAGGATGCTTGCTTTGTATCATACTGTTCTCCAAAGAGAATTGCATCCAGGCAAATGTGCATGCACATGCCAACAGAAGGCTACAATAAATCTTCATCTTGAGGTTGCCCCAAGCTAAAAAGCTAAACTTTTTAAAGCACTAGACAGGGTCCTATTTTTTTTTGTTGTTTCTCTAAGGCAGTGACCTTGAATCATGAGAATGGAAGGAATTCTGCTTACTGAGAACAGGCGTGGGGTAAAAAATCAATTTCCAGTTGTACAGAAATGATTTGCATCAGCCAATGAAATCTGTTAGCATGTTGATAGCTTTTGCATTGCAACACCTGATTTAGCTCAGAATGTAAACACCAACAGCAGTGGTCTGTAGATTGTGCTCTTGCAGCTTTGTAGAGATGTTAACCATTATAAGAATGTTAATTAAATACATCCTCAGAAATTTGTTCCACACTGTGCCTGTATTTAAGAAACGCCTTTTTTTGTTTGTTTTTTTTTGTTGTTTTTTTTAGGTATGTGCAGACAAAAACTATAGAAAGTTTGCATGTGTTGATCTGCACTGTCTGGACATTGGTGGAGGACTAACAGAACAGCAGCACAAAGCTACAAAAGGATTTATGGTTTCACTCGCTGGTGGCACAACTGATTCCAAATGTACCAAGAGTTTGACAGGAATGCCAATTACACTTCTGAGCAGTAACGGTGAGTGTCATTTGGCTAGTGAGGACCAAATTTGAGGTACATGACAATAGGCATAAACTGTAATTCATTAAATATGGTGCTGGATCAGGACAAGGATTCTCCTCACATCTTTTATTTCTTTATTCTTTATTTTCAGAAAAATATTCTCTTTTATGCTGTAGTTTCCTATTTGCTTAACACAAAATGACACTTGATGAAGTTCTCGGTGATCTAGAGATGGTATATGTAAAGTAATAATTTTGAAATTTCATTGTTTTTAAAAAGAAAAATCATTCTTTCACTTTTTGGGAAGCTAAAATGGTCATGGGTGATATCTTGGGAGCTGGAAAAATAACAGTATGCAGTGGTTTTGTTCACGGTGGCAAAACATAAAGCAGGACAGTAAGGCAGCCTATGGGAAACATAGTAAAAAGACACTGACCTCCTGACCATTATAAATTAGGAAGTGCAAGTCTAAATCAAAAACAGCACCAGAAGCTCTGGGAATGGGAACTGGCTTAATTCTCTGTTGTGCAAAGAACCCAAGATATCCGTGGTAGCAGATCACATTTTCAGCCCTGTGTACATGTCTGTTTGTTTCATAAATTCCTGACTGTGTGTTTTGCTGTCCTTGGGAATAAGCAGAAGCCAGTGGAGGGAGATGCAGAGTGGGTGGCTGGAGATTAATCCTCTTTCCATGCCAATGAAATGCAAGGTTTCCCGGGAGCGGGGAGATTTGAATAGTCCTTGGTTCCCACTGGGGAATCTCTTTGCATTTGAGAGCCTCCTTCTTTCTTATGTCTACTGGACAGGCTGAGCGCTGCAAGTGCATTAAAAAACATGCTCCTACCATCAGGAAAGAATGACCCAGACCAGATCTCTAATCTTAAGATAAATACTAATCAGATATAGTAGCATTCACTGAGAGATTCTTTCCACATCTGCTTATTTTAATTTCCTGCATGCAAGATTTCTTCGATAATATGGGTCCTGGAGCACGACTGCTCTCAAGCAGGAGTGTAATAGAATACCCCTTTGAGCACAGGGAATTCCTCTGGGGAAGGGAAGGTGAGGTTACCTGTATTTTCATTTAAAAACAGATGCTTACTTCTTTGCTCTCAAAATCAAGACTATCCTACTCTGTTTTTCAGTATATTCATACCTGGCTATTCACTGTTCTGCTGTTTGAAAAAAGGATATCTAATACCTTCAAATACTGAATTAATTGAACTAGACACCTAAATTTCCCATGTGTGTAGAAAAAATCTGCTGAACGGAACACATTCTTACATTGAGAGGCGAGAAGATTTTAATACTCAGAACTGTGTATTAAAAAAATTCATCGTTGTTATATTCTTCCAATAAAATATATTTTTATATTATATTCATTTCCACTACTTCGTGAGGCACAATTATTAGGAAAGCATCCCTTGCCTTTAGGAAACAAAGAGTAAATGAATCTCTAGTGAGACACGATACTTTGATTCATAGAATAGTTTAAATCCATAGAATAGTTTAAACACTCATTAACATAAGTGTTTCAAGTAAAAAATACAAAAATAATTATATTATTGCCACTCTTCATGACATACAGTTTGTAGGGAATAAAAAAAAAAAAATAAAAATAAAAAGTGTGGTATTTTCACTCTCTTTTCCAGACCATTCTTTCTAAATATTTAGCTTGGTCACCAGAGACCACCACAACTTTGTTGCCACTACTTTGAGGTAGTTTTGTGGTACCTTTTTTAACTCAGAGTATCTAACAAAACTTTCCCAAACTTGACTGTCATGGCCCAAACAGTTCTCACCATCATGCAGTTGATGTTTCAACTAGGGTTTTCTGTACTGTCATATTAAACAACAAACCCAACTGCAGTCCCATATAGAACTTAGCCATGAAATCAATTCAGATCAGCAGTATAACTACATACCTACTTATGATTTTCTTTTTTAATATCTTTGTCAGCCATTATACCTGTTATTAGTACAGACTTTAAAGGGCTCAAATACAGGTAACAACTTAGGGCAGAAAGGAAAGGAAAGCTACATTTGAAAAGCAGAACAGATTAATTCATGTATCCAAGCTAGAGTCCCACATTGTTCCTGTATGCATTACACTGGATAGATTAAGTGCCACAACTTTACAACAGCAGATGTATGATGGGCTCTGTGGCAATATAGAGCCAACAGCAAAGAAAAGAATGGGACAAGAGGTCATGGATCAGAAGAAATCCCATTAAATAGAGGTAGAGAAAAACCTTACAGTCCATCTCCCAGGCCACCCACCCACCAGTGTGAACAGCAGCAGGGCTGAACCCAGTGTCGTACACTTCTTGGAGAAAAGTAGCTGGATGCTGTTTCTCCATTCTAGGAAAGCAGTGTACTCTTTGGGACACAGAGCCCTTACAGTCCAGAAGAGAACGTCATACCTGCTTCAAACTGTTGGCCAGTACAAGACTTTTATTGCCATGTTCTTTCACCTACTTGCACATCTCCAGTGCCTTCATTTAGGATTGTTTTTTCTTTGCTTCCAATCATGTTAATACCAAACAGCTCAAGAGTTAAACCATTTAATCTCTGTTCTTCTGTTTTCTGTTTTTTCTGAAGAATGAGTCATGAGTATGGATAGCCTTTTGTTATTCTTTAGCAAATTCAAACGAGAATATTTATGCCTTCATTAGGAAAACAATAAATCAGCAAACAGAAATATGTGAAACAATAATTTTAAAAATCTTGGCCATATCTTACATTTATTGTTCCTTTTTATTTTAGAAAGTCAAACACAAAAGGGTGTTCATTAAATGTGCTGGATTGCTAGTGCTGAAGCATAAAACCTGAAACCTTTCAATGCTGAGGACCAGTATATTTGAGCCCTTCTGGAAACTACATGTACTGTTTGGAGCAACAGTGATTTGAGCAGAGACAACAGAGACAGCAACTGATTCCTGAGCAGAGCAGTGACTGCTTGATTTGCATGATGCCCTCTCACCTTCTCCACAAACCTCATGGTATAAAGGATAAGATAACCCATTCTCAGACTGCTCTTCTGATGGATTCTGCAGATTTTTTGTTATTTTAACATGATACACCATGATTTTCTTGTGATTGTGTAAAACTAAACATAGACCCAAATTCATGACAAAATTTGTTTGTACATTTGTAAATATTTTCTGCCATTTTATGTTATTTTGATGTCCAACAAGCCGAAGTTGTAGAGTACAAAAGCCTTTATAAGATATTCTTCTGCTACAAAATCTTGTAACTATTTCACGAATTACTTCCTTAGGTGGCTAGGACTGTATTTCTTTAAAAAATTGAGGGTCTGAGATTATTTCAGTTGTATGGTAGAAATAATTTTGACACCTTGCTGAAGAGGATGAGCATCTTCACAAAGGCATAGGGCCAGTGCTCTAAAACAGATTCCTTCTCTGGCAACAAGAGTAAGTACGTGTTCAGTGCAGAAAAACCACGCCCTGGCCATAGATTTTTAATTCCCTAGCATTTAGTACACCCAAAGGTCATTAAACTAGCTTGGCTTGTGTCCCTCCTGCTATGAAGAAAAATTGCTGTGGGTGCCGTCTGCTTTACCCGTATGCAGTCATAATGTTGGCTCTGCCTTAAGAACCTTCACAGCTGTGCTCTAACACAGTTAGTTCCCAGCGTGACTCAGATTTAATTTCATCTGCACAGGACTTTTGGAAAAGCTTGAATTTGTGAAAAAGTTTTTATTTGTGAAAACATTGAAGCTGTGCAAAGCTGAGAACAGAGCACGTGTGAACAAGGGACTGTGTCTGAAAAGGTGATTTCCCATTGTCTTAGGAAATAATTTCAGCAGAAATGGAAAGATAGGAGAAAGATGAAGCAATTTCATTGACTTAGCCACCTTAATTCCTGTAGTTGTCCATCAGTAATAATTTGTATTACTTTAGCCAATAAATAGGAATCATTGAAGAAACACATTGGTATTTTTTTATTTAGTGGTTCTAGATTCAGCTTTTCTTGTAGGTCAAATGTTTTTTAAAAGAGGGCCTTGAGAGGAAAATAATGCATTTTGGTATTTGCATTGATTCACAAAGTACAATTTGAGCAAAACCAAAAGCTTCTTTACACTTACTTACCTTCTTTTTTGTTCTTTTTTTTAACTTCCTTTATCACTCACTGCTTTTGTTTGATATTTGAAATGTTTTATTTCTGTGAAACTACACACTGCTTTTTAAATTCTGATCATTAAAGCCCACAGGGAACAAAAAATATCTTTCTTGTTCTTGACATTAGGGTAATTACAATGGCAAAAACTGAAGATTCTCAGTTCAGATTGAGCTCTTTTGGAAAAAAGGGGTAGCTGTCAGCCTGTTCTGCAGGTCAGAACTTCATGAACTTTGAAAGTAACACTTAGATCATTAATCTTAAGGATTATGTTTTGGGGAGGTGGACCTGAGGTCACCTGATAAATATGTAAAATCATGTCTCATTTGCCTTTTGGAGGCAGCATGCTATTATCCACAAGACACAGACATGCACAAGGAATCCCAAATTGCAGAAGTAGCATGAATGCTCAAGTTATTTGATGTAGAGGTTGGTCAGTAGTTTTGGTCCATACATTTTTCATGGAGTCTGCAATACAGCAGAAATCAGTTTAATAATGTAAGTATTTCAGATTCCCCCATGTAAAAATGCTCTACTTCTGATATAAGTACCCTTTCCTGTTTAGACCAGAGGTCAAGACATTACATTCCTGGAAATGTGAGTGTTAATCAAGGACTACTTACTCAGTATTCAAAAATTGCCTGTAGGTCTCAAAACAGAAAGGTGGGTGGATTTATAGAGGGCCTGTTTCTGTGCAGAGTATGTGAAGAAAAAGCCTTTGATTATAAAGTGTCCATGGTACTCAAGGAAAGATGTTATGCCACTGCCTGTTCAGGCCAGGTAATTAAAACAAAACAAAATGGTGAATGCTCAGTTAAAAGGAGCTGACTTATGACTGCAAATGACAATTGCCTTGTGGTTTTACACTAGGATTATAAAATCAATGCTACAACCACTGTTATGTAAAGGTAACACTAATGAGAAATTCCAGTGTAGCTGAGCGTTGCCATGCATTACTTGCTGAACCACAGCAAATACACTGCAGAACCAAAGATAAGGTCCTTAGGTTATTTGCGGTTTTTATGGGATGTAATCATTTGGTGATATTTATTATGCTTCTATACAGAAACCACAATATTCATTTCTGTACCAATTCAAGCCCATAAATGGAACACACAAAGTCTATGGGAAATAGTAGGCATCATGGATAAATATGGATTCCTAATCTAGTTAGAGAATAGGTCAATTTCCAAGATGAACAATACAGAACTGTTCTTAGCGTTTTAATGTTACTGCAACAATCAAGTGTTTTTCTGTAAAAATTGAAGTTTTGGTGAAATGGTGCAAATAAGGGCGTCATTAAGGGCATTTTTGTAAAGGAAAACTTAAGAAATGTAGAGAAATCTTTACTGTGGTCAAATCCGCTGAAAAAAATGTGAAATTGAGTATGAAATTGGCTCTAAGTCAAACACTGTTTTTCTTTTGTTTTTTTCTGTAGCTATTTATATGTGAGCACCTACAATATAACATTTATTAAGTTTCATGTAAATTAAACAATCACTGTGATGAACATGTGGGCATTAATACAGAAAACAGAATGGCAATAAACTGATCTACATGCAATTTTGATAAACAGTTTAATTCTGATTCTATAGTTGAGAATGCTTTGGATCCAGTGCTTAATCTGTACACTCACATTGAAGAGAGCTAAATGAATCAATCCAGGTATTATTAAATATTGTGGTTCTAATTTATGTCCTGAGCATAACTCCAAGAGAAGCAAACCTTGCAGGCCTGTGCATAAAAATTTGAAGCATTTTGTCTTAAGTTCCAAGATCATTCAACAGGACGTGGTTAGCTTTGTTGATTGTTATAAACCTGAAGTTTATAAATGAAATAACCCAACCTCTTAAGTAATATAATACTGGATATGAAACTGCACAAAATGATTACACCATCACAACAGAGTCAGTGAGGAAAATTGGGAGGTATTTAATTCATGCCCCAAAGGTATGTTGAAAGTAACATCAAATTGTTTAAGATCTCTTCATACTTGCTTCAACCCCTTCCACCTCAGGTGATCCCAGCAGGAAGGGACTACCCAGTTTAAGTGCAAGTGTATTTTGGATAACTGAGAAACCGATACCTTTCAGGTTAAAAGGTAACGTTAAGGTGCTCTTGTTTCGTAGTGCATACAGAGATATGAGTCACTTTTCTGGGGATGACAGTTCATGGCATTAATGAATTATTGATACGAGGGATGGTTCCCTGTGTCACTGTAATCTCAGCAACACTTAAGAACAAATGAATGAGCACTGCTGCAGTTAATTACCTGTATCAGATTAATCCACTGAGAGTAGCGATTAGTTTGGTAATTGTTTTAGCAGAGATGCACACTGTGACAGCTTTCTGCATTCACTTTGGAGTCTCCCAAACTTCATAACAAAATTACATTCTTAACAAAACCTGCTTAAGCCAGTTTATTTGAAAATATAAGGTTTTGTGTTCTTGTCCTATTCTCGGTCAAGTTTTGTATGGAATGAAGAAAGAACTAGGTTTAAAAGGGATTAGTAGTCATAAAATGTCTTTTTCTTTTTGGGAGGGGGGGGTCCACCCTATCTTGTTTGAGAAGCAAACAATAAAGGAAAAGGTGGTATTTGTTCTACATTCCTGTCAAGTGTCTTAATGACAGAATCAAACTGAATTATTTGGAAAGTTTTAGTTTACACAATTGCTGCTTCTGTTTGGGATCTTATTTTCTTCATGCATTTTTTTTTTTATGTTTGCTTTCTCTGCAGATCATCCGAAATCATGGCGTGAGGCAGAGATAGTGAAAAAAGCACTGGTACAGAAGTGTTGCAATTTTCAGGCCTCCCTTTCATTAACACTGACTGCTCATCAGCAGAAATATCCACTTCTGGGAATCTTTCAGTTTGTGCATCCATACCAGGTACTTACCTTTTATCTTTGTTAGGGAGCACTAAGAATTAAGAAACCTCTTTGGTCTGTACCCATTGACTCTAATTAACATGAGAAAATGCTTCACCACAGGACTTCTTTTTTTTCACATGCATATATATCACAGGCAGTGCACACTGACTGTTCATATACAGTCTCAGTGTGTATTCTGTACACACACAAAAGTTCCAGATGTGCTGTGTATCTTGTTAGTTGACTTTGTTCTTCTGTAAAGCCAAGGGAAATATTAATCATTCATTTACTGTTAGGGGATGGGTCTTCTTCTCATGTTTCAGTAAAGGGGGTGGAAAAGCAAAGTAAGCCAATTTTTTTCCTATTTAAGGCCAAAGCTGGGGAATGCTTGTGGCTGAGTTCTGTACATGGCCCGGTGCTGGAAGGGCAGGGAACAACCGATGTTGCTATTTTGAATAGATTTTTCTTCCCCCCCATTTTTATTTTTGCACAGAGAGTCTCATGTCTAATATTTAGACATGATGAGCTTTGTGCAAAAAGTAACTTTGCTCATTCTTGCCGTGTTTCAACCCTCAGTTATTTTGGCACAACAAGACGGTGAGTAATTCAAGCTTCTTAAGATTTAATGTTTTATTTTTATTTTCACCAACGATTTTAATAGCTTGTAAGAAATACGTATTCACAAACCTCACCAGAACACTCTTCCTTCACTAACTCAGCAGTCAGATATCTAATACTAAAGCTGAAAACTGCAGGAATTTGCATTACTATTCCCAAAAGTTTTTCTTCACTCTGTTTTCCTCTGCGATTACAGCGATTGTATAGCGCTGTCTGTCTTAACTGCATTTGTTCTTGTTCTTACTTGTTTCCCGATTACAGACAGCGGAGAGTTTTTAAGCTATTTCCTTTAACTCTTGGAATAACATTTTAACTGTTTAACTCTGTGCTGCTGTGAAGTTATTTGTCACAAGCAATAAGTCTTTGCTTCCAGTCTTTTTATTTGAAGTTCTCCTTTGTGCTTGTGTGTTTTCCACTGGTAGTGTGTGGGGTTCTTTAAGCAATTTGCATGCAAAAAAAAGCCTTAAAATTCTAACCAGTTTTAATGAAACAGGGTTTAAGAGCGTATATGAAAATATATCAGCTTATAGGACTTTTACTTAGTCATAAAGCAGGAGGGTAAATTAATTCCCTCACCTGCAATAGTTTGAATTGTGCATCTGCAGGCTGTTTCAGTCCCTCAGGAGACTGATTAGCAGCTGATTGTATCTGAGAGTTCATGGGAGTATGTGTGTGCACGTTTACAGAGAACAGGAACGCCAAAACCCAAATGTACATGGAATTTAGAGGGGGAAAATAGTACTTTGTATACAATAATTCAACTTAGAGTGAAGATAAGTTTGGTATTAGTATTTAAGTTAAACAGATGACATTCCACAAGTACAGCTGACCTTTTTTGGATGTGCTCTGTTCCTACTTGCCGGACATTGTAAACCAGAGCTTCCTTAAGATAACACATTTTTCTTTCTTGTAATATAAAAAATCTGCAATGTATTTATTTCTGCATCGAGGAGCTTTACAGATAACTTAGTAAGCAGCAGGCAAATAAACTATAGTGCAGTAAATGAAAGCCAAATGCCTTTAAAACAGCACCCTACCCAACTCTATGATACAAATCATGAAAATGATTACATTAGCCGTTTCATGGTAAATCTATCTGCTGCAGCATACCTGGGAAAGGCACCTCTGCCAAGGAGGGTGACTCTGAGTCCACCAGCAGACTGTTGGTAGTGGAATAGTTTGAGCTCTGGAGGCTCTGTGCATGAGCAAATCAGGTAACATCTGCAGCAGCAGCATGCCTAAATACCAGCCTCCCTCATCAAGCAGCACAGACACAGGCTAAACCTTGCAAGGACTCTTAAAAAAAAAAAAAGAACATTAAGATGTTCTGTAGAGGAGAAACTTAATATGCTGTGAACTGATGTTTTTCTGTTTCTGCTTTCCCAGTACATAAGCTGTCCCTTCAGTAATCCTCGGTGAAGAAAATGCTATCAAATTTGAGCAAATATATGCTGTAAGTTTTCTCTACTTATAGCACGAATAACATAGTGCATATAATAAATATGCATTATGTATATTTTATATTTATATATAAATATATATATCTATGTTCAGAGGGACAAGGACTAACGGACCAGCCAATACAAAAGAAGGAATATCAGTTTTATTTCTCCCAATAAACAAATCCCCTCTGAATGTCAGGACTCTCACCCTCACTGTGGCAGTACCCCTGGACACTTCTGAGGTGCAACATTTGACTCAAGAAGTGGTAAATTTGGGCTAGAAGAACAACATAAGAATGCAATGTGAGGGACTATTCTCATTTCTTTGCCATATTCCTGTTTCATGGTGTAGTAACCTTTCCTTATTGGGCTAACTTCCATGCTACTTACAGAGATGTGGTTTCACAGAGACACTGATAAAACACTAGTTATCCCTTAAAATATCTGGCTCTGTCCTCTCTTTGGAATGTTCCTTTCCACATATTTGGATATGCTTTTCTCACAGAAAATAATAACTGAAGGAGTAGATTATTAGTATCACTAATTCACGTGCAGAGCAGCAATGGACTGGGAAACCAAATTTTCCACAATTCATAAGAGAATTTCCAGACATGCTAAAATGCTCTCTCTTGTCAAGAAAAATGTTTTTTTATGGTTAGTATCATATGTAAGTCAATATAAAATTTTCCATGGAAAAGCTTGCCAGGAGACAAGACTTGGCAAGATATTAAGGAAACTGCTCTGTATATACTATGTTTAGGATAGTCAGATGTACCTCTGGGCTATGTATTGTCTTGCTGTAATAGCTAGGAAATACTAGGATTTGAGTATGCCCTCAGGTTGAGCCTCTACAAAAGCTCAGGAGCTGGATATTGTGGAACAAGGAGTTTTCTGTGACTTCTGTCCTGGTAACCTACTAGGATGCTTTTACCCTGTATAGGAAATCACCTTGACACAATTCATGTTTCCTGATATGTGTCAAATTAGCAAAAGGCATTTGCAAGCCATGACTGTTCAAGATAAAATGCCTCCTAGTGGGCTGATGTGAAATAAAGCTGGTGTTTCAGACATGACAGATAATTCATATTCCAGCAATGTATATCCAGTTCCAGCATTTGAAGGCACCTTTACATCCTGCATATTAAACTAACAAAAAGTGTAGGAATTTGGAATGGTTCTTTAGGAAAGAAATTCATCCTCTACCAGCCAGCACAATTTGTGCAAGTATGTGCTAGCCTTACAGCTTACATTCATCCTATTTATCTTGAGCTTGTAGAGTCAATTGAGACAGCTAATTCCAGAAGACAGCATAAATTTAACATGTTTGCTACATTAGAGATACTTGGCAGATTCCAACAGCTACAAAGGAAGCACATGCACAGCCCTGCTCTCATTGCTGCCAAAAGGGAGGTCAGATAGGCCAGTTTCAGCTGTATCTAAGATGGTTAATGGACACCTCAGTCACCTCAAGTGTGACACTTCCCATACATACACCCCTTAGACCTTAAGGAATTTAACTGAGGTGATCAAGAAAACTCTACTGCTTTAAAAGCAATGTGAGAGTAGAGCCAGAAACCCTTCCTTATTACTCCAAATATTGGTTTACTCTAATGTAATTAGGGCATTTTCCTTGTAATGTAAATATTATCTTGGGTGTTTGGTCAGGAAGCTGATTTCTGAGGTAATGACTGAATCTTAAAATATCTTCGAGAAGACTTACTGACTTTTCAAATTACTTTCAGTCACGAATTGCAGTTTTAAAATTAAATATAACCACTCTATATAGGTTTCAGGAGGCAGAGAACTTTTTATGCTGAGTGTCCACTTCTGAGCCCCTAGAAAAGAAGTTTGATGTTTTAGGAAATCTTGTGAACACCTTGGCTTGGCCATTTTGCTTTCTTCTTTCATTAATTTATAAAGTTTTGATAGGTAATTAAGTAGAGAGTTACTGCACAGATGCAGTGCATTTACAAGACTGCTAGACTGACATTATTGCACTTACCTATATGCAACAATGCACATAGGCATTCTTTGTTGATAAATTAGCTAGTTTAAGGCTAATGACTATCCTTAATTAGTGAAAACTTTTTTCCTCAAAGATTTTGGTAATATGGAAAAATTCCCCTCCAGAGTTTGGAAGGTAAAACCAGATGAAACATATCTGTATGCCAGCAGATAATTACACCATCATAAGTAACCTGGGCTATATGAAGGTATGAAAGATCAGGGGTTTACTGCTGTTCTTCCATTTTTCTTAAGGGTTTTTTACCAAGCATATTGCAGGCAAGGTTACACTTGGGAAAGCTGCAACATTTCTTTCTGGTCTGGAAAAGTCATGCTAAATGATGGCCTGGGGAATCCACCCCCTCTAAACATTATATATATGTTCTTGGAAATATGACAAATTTCATAAAGACATTTTAAATCACACATCCCTGGAAGACATTAGCTTTAGGAAAATGAGACCATTATATATCCTTTCCATTAGTTTCCAGATTTGTTTTTGATTTGAGGCCAAACCTGTGTAGACTGATTTTTTTTAAAAGAGGAGGTGGAGTTGGAAACATCCACTCCTTTATCACATGGGGAAGAAGGAGAGGTAGAAGGGTGTTGTCTCTGGCATGAATATTACTGTTGGTGCCTCAGAGTCATTATATTTGCTCCAGTCTTAGTGCTGCAGATTACAAGCAGATCCTATTTCCTCTTCCAGCTTCTGCCAAAGTTTTGAGGTTTGAAATAGGCAGCCAGGTGTCACATGCAAAATCGTAGCTGATGCCAGCCTTATACAACAGATGTGCTCATTGGATGCTAGGCTTAATAGATCCCATTCAAGAAAAGGAAAGGAGTGAATTACTATCACTTTTTTTTTCACAGATTGGCTGATAAACCAGACTGAAATGGATCCATTAGTTATTGTTCCAGTTATGTGCTAAGATTGTTCAAACCTTATTTTAATCAGATATGTGTAGAAAATGGGAAATACCTGACTTCACAATTAGGAAAGCATGCTGTAGGTCACTAATGGAAATGATGCAGTCTGCCATTTAGCATTTCAGATTAAAAGCCATCTCCTCAGAGTTAAAAGGTACAGACTAACTATAAGAGAAAAAAAAAAGTGTGCTTTCCCAGGCCAGTGGGTACTGTGAAAATTATATCACTTTTGATGTTTTTGTGGTAAGTTAGTAGTCTGGAGAAGAGCACAAGCCACAGCTTCTGTAAGAGTTGTAAATTTTAATTTGTTGGTTTGAAGTAATAATTCGTCAAAACCCACAGAATTGGATATTAGTGCAAAGATCTTGTCCATTAATACACAGATTATGCTGGCCTTTTGTCATGCTTGCTTAAGAAACTAGGCAAAGTTCTCGTCTGAGAAAAAGAAACCTGGTGGTCGTGGCATGGTTTAGTGGGAGGTGTCTCTGCCCATCGCAGGGGGGTTGGAACTAGATGATCTTAAGGTCCTTTACAACCCTAACTATTCTATGATTCTATGATTCTATGGCAAAGATATTAACATAAGTGAGGCATGAGGGAGGGCGTGTTGTGTTGAAGTAACTGGACTAGATTCCCACATCATTGCAGAAATTCTAAGTGATGGAGCAAAATTCAATTTATTTTTGGCAACACCCAAAAAAAAAATCAAGCTCATACTTGAAAAGGGTATATATAATCTTCTGATTCGACAGAACAACTGTAACAGTATTCTCCTTGTGGCAGTTTAGTGACTTGCACAACTTTAACATGGTTTAGGGTTCAGTGCCTACCACCTGTATGTCTTCAGTTTTGTGATATTGTGATTTTGGGTTAAAAACCAACGTTCAGCCCAAAAGGGAACAAAAATTTTAGTGATATCATTTTACCTGCTGCAATTCTACTCCCAGCCTACCCCTCCTTTGACATATTTATGATAATATACCCTGTGCAAAAGGAGAACTGTCTGTATATGCAATTCCTTCTCCAGGAGTGGTTCAGGAAGTGCAGGAATTGTATTTTGCTGCTATACCTTCAGGTCATGGTGTTGAGATCATGTTCATGAATGGATGCAGAAGAATGTTAGAGCCCCTGGCCCTTGGCTTGCTGCCCATCTCCAGTCTAGGGGATCTAATGAATCCTTTCGGAGAGGAGGAGACTGTTTGGAGCTGTGCGGGTCATGGTGCTGTTATCTTTTTTACAGAGACGCTGTATCATGACTCACTGCATTTGGCTTCCCATGGCCATGCTACTGCTTGATACCAGAGCCAGTGCTCTGGCTTAGCTACTGCTGCAGGACAGAGACTTCTCCATAGATTTTCTTTCTTCCTTTGAATCTTTTGATTTGTGCAGGTTTTGTGAAGCTTTACTGACCATCCTCTCTCCAGCTTCCCTGACAATAGGTGTTTTGTCCCTGGAAAAATCTGTAAGGAATTCCCAGAGAATTTCCTGATCTTTCTCCATTCAGCACAGTCAGACACTTTGCATTTCAGGGAAATTCCTGTATTTATGTATAGGGACCGTGCCATTAATATTTCTCACATTGCTTTGAGACTCTATTAAGAGTTTCAAAGATTAACGGTCACCGCGTTGCTGGCTGTGGCTAATGGACTGATCTCTGAATCTCTACAGGCAGTAAAAAATTACATATTACAGGAGTCAGAAAGTCTCTTCTGTAAGTATAACAAAGAGATGTGTGCTTATCCTGTCTTAAATGCTGAAAATGTACAAGGAGTAATGAGTTCCAACATTGACTGTAGAGCAGTGCATCTTTCATGCACAGGCACAGTAAATGATATTTTTCATTTACTCTTTCAAGCAGTCTTTATTTTTTCTTATCTTGTATTTTGTAAAGGAAGTTTCTCTCCATTTTGCTTTTAGAAAACCTATCCTACCTCCAACCACTGCTTTTATTTATTTATTTTCACTTCAGAGACAATCTTCTTGTCTCCAAGTTTGTGAAGTGGAAGTCTCTGCCTGTTTCATGTCAAAACGACAATGGAAAACATGATATAACCCCTTCAACAACAACCATTTGTTGGCTTTTGTTTGGATAAACTTCAGCTCTGGGACTTCTTGCTTTGTTTAGTTTAGCAGAAGAAATTCCTTTCAGATTAGCTAAGAGACTGCTTCCATTTTCCCTTATTTACATCAAACCCTTCATTTAAACATGAACTATCAGAATGAGAATGAAGCCAGTACCTCCTGTAACAGTGTCTGTATATTTTTTCTTTAATTCCCACAAGTACCCCATGAAGAGTTGTCTGCCAGAGAGGAGAAAGCATGAACAAAATATTAAACAGCAAGAATGTGATGATCGTGGTGGAAAGATATATATTTTAAAGCTGAGCATGTTTTGTTCTTTTGAAAGCCTTGGTCTTCTATTACAGCTAAAGAAGCACCCATATGACTCTCAAGAAATGAAATGAGAGATGTGACTTGTAGATTTAAGACTCTGAGTTTGTACCAGGATGGCCTTCAGTGTAACACAAAACTATCCATAGCCACAGGAAACCCATCCCTTTCTCCTGCTGGTTTCTCCTCCAGTCACTGTGAAATCCATCTCGGAGGGTGGCACAAACACCTCTGTTACTCTGCCAGGCAGCAAAAGATTTCCTTCCATGTGCAAAACCTCTGTGGGCTGCCATGGTGCCTTCAGTCTCTGCTTTAACTCCAGCCACAGCAACTGTGAAGGACAGCAGAATCACAGAACATCCTGTGCACGTTTGCAGCAGTAGATATGAAAGGATGATCTGTGTCTGGAACTGACTTCCCATAGCAATTCAACACTGCCAGTTCTTGGAAAACTTCTGGACATAATTAGTTCCCACTGCAATTCCCTTCAGTTCACGCCCAGTGAGCAGTGAGTGTCTGCTGCAAATATCTACTTCCCTTTATTCTTTCCCTTTGTGCTTCTTCTCTTTTCCTTCCTTCCACTTTCTTTCAGGAAAAGAGGCAAGAGCAAAATTGCAGTTCCTTTTTCAAACAGGTATGAGAGAAACAATTGCTCACCCAAAGTTTATGGAAAATACTGGAAGTGTTGCTCGTTGTTCCTTTGATGTTCAGTGTGATATCCACTCTGAGCATCAAAGGAGAATGAACTACATCTCCTATGCTTTCCTTCAGCTATAAGCAGTGAAAATAGAATTCATATTATTTTGAAAAACACTTCTATGTTCCTCAGAGGCTCTCTTTAAAAAACTGTATTTTTTCTCTGTTTGGCTTTAAATGAACTGTATGGCGTTGGCTTGTTTTCCTACAGAGCAGTAGTCATTCTGTGCCAGCTGTTTAAGAGAAGAATGTCCTAGAGAAAACAAACAATGGGCTGTGTAGTGGGAATTGCAAATCTTTGAAAAGAGCAATTGAAATCTGTTCAGACATTTTGATGATTCTTTGCACAATATTCAAAGGCTGTTGGTGGCTTAGCCATTGGCAGGGTGGTCCTCTTTGTTGATCCCTCTTTTTTTGTATGAACAGAATAGCATAAATATGGAGGTAGGGGGAGTCAAAAAGAAAGAATAGAGGCATTCAAGTCCAACTGATTCTTCTCCTATAAGTGCAGCTGAAGAAAGAGTGTTGTAAACTTCTTTCAGTGAAGAACCAAAAAGAGGTACAGAACCTCTTCAGTGATAAGGTGTCCTGTGTCTCCGGCTCTTCCACTCATACCTTCTAAGGGGTCCAGCACATAAACTGTGGTTCAAGCCCTCTTCTGCTGTACAGCACTGTTTATTCTCACCCTGTGCCAGCAGGCATTGTTGCTGCACAGAGCAGGGAGAGCTAAATGTGTGCCAGGCTTCAGGCTGCCACTTCAGTAGCTATGACTCTGACCTCTGATATTAATAAAAAGTCAGCTCTGTGTTTGAAGGCTCTTCAGCTGACCAAAAGTGTGTATTTTCACCTAATGAGGGAATTGGTTAAGAAGATCCTTAGTTCTTCACACTTGAAAAATAGGCATAATACTTGATGCTTAAAACTGACCCCAAAATTAAGAAAGTTGTCATTTGTACACTGAGAAAACCCTCATAATACTGACTTTGGTAGCCTTAGGAAAGTGACAATAAGAACGTTGTATCCAGTATACAAATAGCCATTTAATATCTTCTATGAGGCAGATAAAGAAGAATTTCAAATACTGCCATCTGTACCCAACAAAGAGTCCAAAATGGATGTGGGGTGAATTAGTATAAACTGGCGTAAACAATGAATGAACACGAACAGATACAAACAGATACAAGCAGATGCAACTAGGTTAATGATACCTTATGCACTCACGCTCCCCTGCCCCCAACCTTCTGAATTACAAATACCTTTCATTTATTGGCAGCCAAAGATGAGATTCTTTTCTTTACACAAGATGCCAGATTTCTTTCATCCATCACTGGAATATGAAATACAAGAACCAAACTCTTCATTTAGTTCCAACTTCTGAAATTACAGAGAAATCAATAAAATAGTGCAAGGAGTTATATTATTGTAGAATTTGACCCCCTGCTGCTGTTCTCATCTCTGATGTAAATTCACTATGGCCATGGAGATATACTGGGGCTGACATTGTCCAGTGCATCTGAAAATATAAATGATATTACCATATGTACTATACTGCATTGTTAGATTTCACATCTGTTTCAGCCTTAGGAGAGAAGCATTGAATCAGGCTGATTTCTTCCAAGGCAAATCACACGAACAGTATTGCACAAAATTGTTAGCTCTCTCACTGAGCAAATGGGAAAGAGAAGATCATGTCCCACTTGAAAGTTTAATCACATGATAAAAGTTGTTTTAATTACAAAGTTAGGCAATGAAAAGCAAATATCATACTTCCCCCCACCCACCCACCGGAGCCTTTGGGTTTTATCTTGAGAGATGCTTAAAGTATCGTGAATGAGGTAGTTACAATAAGTGTTTTACAAGAGGTGCTATGCAAAGCAAGCTGTAACAGTTATCAGTTTCCAGTGGTTCCTTTTCACTTAGCAGCTCAGAAGCTGAATCTCACTTTCATGGTGCTTTGGATCTGTCACAGAGGTTGTACAGTCTGGGAAACCTGCTTGTGTGCAATGACTTTTCCAGTTTTTCTTTATTCATGCCAGGACAGACCTATTGCAAGAAATGTTGCAAAGAACCCTCCAGGATTATAAAATACTCCTTGTCCCAGGGAAAATCAGAAATGCAGAAGTATGGCTTTGAGATATATTGCAGGGGTGATTTTTTTTTTTCTTTTTAAAGTTCTGGAAAAATATTTTGCTGGATTTTGTAAATTTTTCCACTTCATTGATACTACTGATGCTGAGCTTGAAGCTATTACTTTTCTTTAGAAATATGTTAGGCCAGCTTCTTATGGAATAAAATTAGAAGTCTACATGTGTTCAAGTGTTCAAAATTAAGGTTACCTTAATACTTGGACTCTGACTATAGAAGTCTTTATTGGAGTGGGCACGATATATGTTTAAAGAAACTAATAAATCGATAAAATCATAATTAAGCACATAAGACCTGGAATTTATGTCACTTACTGTTTGGTTTAAGACACCAGTCTTGCTGACATTTGGCATCATTGACTCTAAAGACAAGCACACTAAAATCAAATTACTGCAGAGTAGTGAGAATTTATGCCAGCATTACAACTAAATAGCCACAAAAAAAAAAGCAATTGCAGATTGATGCTTATTTTTAGAGTGACATCAAATGGCACAAAAGTTGATGTGCCAAAAAATATTGTAATAACGGAGAGGATGGAAAAATCTCATAGACATTTTACCAACAGTTGGAAGAGTGACTGAAAAAAATGTGCAAGGTCCAGTAAAATCAAGGGAGATTCTGTTCAGGCAGTGTTCACCCTTAATCATGAAGGAATGATAAACATTCTGCAGAGCATAGCAAAAGAGGTCCATTGTTGCTAAAAAGACAGGAGTATAAATATAGCTAATTAACAGAGTCGACTTGTTGAGAGAGGACTTTGGAGAGGAAATCCCAGAATAGCATCTCAATATAGATGGTAATTCAGGAATATCTTCCTCCCTTACAAAGAACACCCAAACAATTTAGGCCATGTTGTCAAGGAATAGTTAGCAACAAAAGGAATATAACTATCTACTGCATCTACAAGATGTTTTTCTCAGTGTTTAGAAACAGGTATAACAATTCTCTGCAGCCCCAAAGAAAGCAGCAAGGTGATACGCATACAGCAATCTGCTCAACACTGCCCCTGTGAAGTTTGAAGTAACTGTTCTGCCAATGACAACCCCCACCAACTAAACAAACAGAAAGCCCTCCTTGCACTTTGTTTTCCTATTAGGTATTTTGAAACAAGAAAACTTTTCTTCCATTGTTTTTCATGCTCGACACCAGCTGAAGCTAGTAAGGCTGTTGTGTAACAATACCGTTAATGGGGTATCACTGGTCCCTATTTCAAAGTAATGCTTGTGGGGCAGGGTGACCTTTAAAAGTTGCATGAAGAACACAATTTGAGGATGTCAACATGCATGCCTGAATAGAACAATTTGTGAAACATAAATGTTGAGGCATAACAAAGTGACAGCTTCAGCCACTTTAGACCACATTACGTTTGAGAAGAGCAATAGCCCTCTAAAGATAAAGGAGAAAAATTAGAGTTCTTTCATAAGTCACTCTTTGAAAGATTAGGAAAACCCCAGTAACCTTCAAGGAAAATAGATGTATTTTGTGTTTTACTTGATAGTAGACATGCCATAAGAGTATTTTTATAATCCTGATATTTCTAAAAGCTGCAGAATGGTTGCAGCATTTTGAGCCTATGAAGACAAATGAATGGAACAAGCAATGACTTGTTTAAAATGCAAACACTTGTTTGCACTAGTGCAGGCCTGATTTCTTGGGGGTGTGTGTTCCATTTTGTAATCTGAAAGACAGATTGGATAGGTCCAAGCACAAGGACGGTTTGGCTATATGACACAATGATCATTTGCCTGAGAACCCAACCTCCTCTATTCGTTGCCAGTGAAGCAGTCCATGTCTCCTTTCTGCAATACCTCTGACAGACAAATGCAGTATTATGATTAACCAGCATTCTTTTTTGCTGCTTTCTCTTTCTTGCACTGTGTTTGGGTAAGGAAGAAAACATCTGGGACTGGCACAGTGGCAGAATTATTCAGACACCAGTTTTTTTGGCAGACAAGCATCAAAGTAAGAAAGCTCTGGTTTCGGAGTGAAAGCACAGGATGTAACCATCCTGGTTTTGGTTATAAAACTTGGGAAATCTGTGAACCTTTCAGTCATACTCCTTTTCCGTTCCACCTGATAGCAGTTCTTTCTTCTAAAGGACATGGAGCATGAAAGGATTTTTAAGATGGACCTGCTCTGATTTTTCATAGCTTGAGTTTAAGTGCTTCATCAAGGTTTCATTCCTGATACCTCCGTTCAAATGGAGGATGAGCCTTACAAAATACAGCATCAGTACTATTAAATCTGCAAATATCTAATAGATAGGTACACTCTAATTGGCCCTCATGCACCATGTGAATGGATTCAATTAGTTAGCTAGTTAAGACAATTCCAGCTGAGAGAATGTCTGTAGGCCCAACAGTTGAAAAAAAAACCCTAATCTTATTAAACCATCTATTTTCTTATATTTCTGCCTCTTTTCCTGACTCCTCTCTGAAACTGACACTCTCAGTACTTGGCACTTACCTGACAGGAGAACATGTCGACAAAACAGGCCACTCTGGCTCAGCAAGCCACTTCATTGAGTCTTTTTGTTTCCGTTACTGACCACGGGATGGAACAAGTACGTTTGATTTTCTTATAAATATCATCATAATACCAGACAAGGAGCCCAAACCATTTGCTTTGAGGTAGACTCTGTGGCATTCTTTTCTGCTCAGTAAATGGAAAGCTGTTATGCTGCAGACACTGAGATGAATTCCTCTTTGTACTCCAGTGTAGGAGAGGATTAGAGCATTTCCTTTGAAAAAGAGCAATGTATCTCCTGAACAGTGCTGGAATATACAATAAATGGATGTATTTATCACAGAAGAAATTTAAAAACACATTTTGAAGTAGTCATCCCATAAAGCAAATCACCAAAACCTGGTCAGAGTAAGGTAGCACAGGCTTTGGACAATTAAAAGTCCACAAAAAGCAAAAGGAAGACCCTTCTTAGCTTCAACAGAATTTATATTTAGTCAAAGTTAGAGGCAAGGGCCTCCTCCATCTCAGTGCTTTAGCTTTTGCCAGATTCACTTTAAATAACAGCAAAATCTGTTTGCTTGACTCATTGTGTTTGTGATCGGATTCTCACAGATCAAAGCTCCTCAGTTTTGTTTCCCAAGCCAGCATCCAGCGGCTGCTGGAGGGTAGTGAATCACGTCGTGTGGACTATTGCCTTTTCTGAGACACAACCAGACAAGTTCAAGATGTTCTTTAATTTCTAACCACTTAGTCATATCTCTGCAAATGGGATATATGAGTCTGCTACTAAGGCAATAACTTTGGACATTTGCTTTGTCCAAAGTGGAAAAGCTGTGGTTTTTGAGGATACTATTAGGAGATTTTTCCCTTTTGCCATGATCAGTTGTCATGATCATGGCAGTTGCACAAATGCAAAGCCAAAAGCAACTATAAAACAGGTCATCTTCTCAGGTCATAGCCCTAGATAACAAATTCCCATTCACTTCCCTGGGAATCAGGATTATGATCCATATGACACCTGTCACCCTTCAAGCCTACCATAATCACTGTGCTCTTTTTATGTACCACACAGGTCCATTGAGACTAAATGGGGATTTTCCTTTCAGCTTTTGCTGTTGGTCTGCTTACATACGGCTGCTACTTAGAAAAACATTACGTTATCGGTCTTACATACAGCTACTTAGAAAATAGGAAATAATTCAAAATCAGTGTATGACAAAGCTTGTGTTGCCTTTTCTTCTTTTTCTCATTTTTTATGCTGGGCCAGTTAAATGCTACTCACAGCAAAATCTTTAAAGATGTGAACGCTCATTAAACACCATAAATGCAAAGTTAGTCAGACTTTCAAATACTAAACTTAGTTTTGTACAAAATCTGCAACAAACCTTTGCAATAACTGCAGAGAAGTGCTGTGTAGCTAAAATATTTAGGGCTTTGGAAGAAGAATAAGATTTTGTGTTGCCATAGATGAATACTGTTGAGTTCTAATAGGTTTTTAAATCTTAAGCTAATATATATGTTTAGGGAACAATAAGAAAAGCTGGCTAAGGCAAGTATATGACTGTTTTACCGCAAGGCTAGAAGTAGTTAAGTCAGCTTTTTTATAACCTTGTTATTTCTATATGTTATTTGCCAGTGCTTTAGCACAAATCAGCTTTCCTTTTCCAAAGGATTTTGGAGCTAGCAGTTAATCTTTATAAGAAATGCAAAATGCATTATGTCATAACATGCTGACACACAGATCTACATCTGAGCACAGAGGGGGTGTCTTGAACAGACTAAGTCTTCCCAGATGTAAGTTTCCTTTGGAAACCTCTCTAATACTTTCATTCTGCCAAAGGCCACAGTGATTTTCATTGCAGCTCTCCTAGCTTATTTCTTAATTCATTTAGCAATGTCCAGAAAGTTAGAAGCAAATATAAATGTCATTGTATCCATATGCTTTCAATTTTTTGTCTCTTTTCCTTCTGTTAAATAATGCCATCTACTGTAGAATAATTGAATGACAACCTTTTACAACTGCAGAGAAATCCAATGTATTTTCTTATTACTGCAAAATTATCGCAGTCATTTTGCAACACATTTCAAATTTCCGTTATGTCCATCAATATTGTTAACTAAAATGTGAAAAGGTGAGTATTTCCATTGTGAAAAATTGGTGACTGAGAAAAGCCTCTGCTTCAGAAAAGGGCAGCTGTCTTGAAAACAATCTTTTTCAACCAGTAATTCAAAACTATGGGAAACATGGCCCTTTTCTGCTCCCTGTTCAAGGAGCTGTCCTCTTAACTTTGAGTCAGCAGCAACACATCTCTGGAAATAACAGATAACAAAAACAGGAACAAAAAATCCCAACAATCAAAACAAATCACTGAAAATTAAGTAAGGATGAAGAAAAAATTGATGTGAAAACACAAATTCTTTGATAGAAATTTACTAATGAATAAGAAAATTTCTGGCTTAAACAGATAGTTAAAAACAATTTGTGGTTTTGAAGCATAAAATGCTGAGAGATGAAAATGTGAATTTTAAAAATAATGAAAAGCTTATGGGTGCAGAAGTGTGTATACTATGCATTTTTTTATATGTATATGCAGTTCATAAAACTGTACATGACATGTGCACACAGTATCATGTTCTTTTAGATCTATATAATGGTATTTTTATTTAATAATTATGTACAAACTATGTTTTGCACTAAAGGAAAATCATCTCTTCCCTTCCTCATTACATTTGTAAATGAGAAGGATGTTTTAACCTGTGGAGCTGGGAAGTACTCAAGTGGAATGATGGCTGAGTACACAGCTCTTGGGTGAAGTGGATCTATGCCCACCTGTGTTCCTCAGGGTGTATCCAACCAGCTCCTTTTAAAAGGATAACAAGCTCTGAATTCCCCTCTATCATTGTTGATATTCTGCCTCCCACAGTGTATTGCTGTTGAGGTCTTCCTCTGTACTGTGAGCCACTTATACACTGAGCTACACAGCTTTGGATAATTCGGGCATTTTCCCTGTGCCATTAGAGAGATTACAAACAAGACTTCACTTGTAATGCTGCACTTGCATTTATTTTTGAGGCTTTTTGTATTTTGTTGTTCCAATTAAGCTGGTGGTAAAAACCATAAGACAGTCAATGTTTTGCTGTTTGCTTCTTTTAAAACTGAAGTGGAGAGATAACCTAAGTTGGTGTATGGAGAAAGCCTTACTAGTGTTGATATTGGGAAAAGAAACCTCCTGTACCAGGCAGTGTCCTGCTCCAAAACTCCCACTCTGGTTCTCCACAGAGTGAGCCAGGAGGTCTTGGCTGTATTCTCCATTGCCCTTCCAGACTCATACAAGGAGGTGATGTATTTCACGGGTGACAGAGGAAAAAGGTTAACATGGATGAGAAAAAGCAGCTCTGTGAGACACTGGGAAGGGAGTAGAGCCTGAAAATCTGAGCTCAGTTGAGTACATGGCAACAAAGAAGGTGAGCTGTTCAGGTACAAAAGGTAAGAGGATTCAGGGAAGATGAAAAGGAAAGTTACATGTTATGGAAAAGATGAAACCAAATACAGAATAAAGGGACTGAAGAAGAAGCAGAATGAGAAGACAGGAAACACATTCAAGTGTGTGCCATGCCAAATAGGATGAAGAGAAAAAGAAGACCAGTGTGTCAATGCAGTAATGGAAAAGAGAAAAAACATGATGAGAGACACCTCATGGGAAAAAAGAAAAAGGGACTGCATAACCCACAGGAGTGGACTGCATTATAAGTTTGGACTCAACTTTCTACTACATGATTATGACCATTACAACTCTTTGATGGAATTCAGCATTTTCTGTCTGGAGCCAGTGGCAATTTTAATGTCAGGGCTTTGAATTACATCTATTGGTATTTTTTCTCTTTTTCAAGGGTGATGTGTAGTCGGTAACTTATTTAATATAAAATTTTTAAGGACAATGTAGGTACACAGAGAGCCCTTTCGCCAAAATTTTTTGTTTGTAAAATGAATTA
Source organism: Forpus xanthops (assembly GCA_032466535.1). Taxonomy (NCBI): domain Eukaryota; kingdom Metazoa; phylum Chordata; class Aves; order Psittaciformes; family Psittacidae; genus Forpus; species Forpus xanthops. The sequence goes on along the minus strand of JASSUY010007144.1, from coordinate 20,174 downwards.
TTTTGAATTATGAATGGAAATAAAATATTATTCCATTATTTTATATATTCATTAATACTTATATTTTCAGTCTGAGACTTGCAATAATTTCTACAAACTTACAGGGAGGTTGTCTAAATTTGTAGGGTTATTTTCATATTGGCTTCTTAAACTTTCTGGATGCTGTTTCTCTGAGAAAATACAGACCCACAATTTAATGCTTGAAGCTGTTTTTCACCAGTATCTTCAAATTCATTATCTACAAGAAATGTGATCAGTAGGATATCGGTAGGAAGAAATTCACAAATCCATGAGTATTAGAGATGAACAATGTTTTTTTCTGAATATGCAGACCCTTGTAACATTTGAATGGGCCAGATGACACAATAATTGCAAACCATTTGGGCACTTAATGTGAACATTCTTTTACATCTGTCACATAGTTGGCTTTCAAAAACACTTTGAAAACACTTGGTGCTAGCTCTTGATGCAAGATGCTAGCAACAAGAGTGCATGCTGGACAGATGGCTCATTTTGCATCCATGTGTAAGTGATCATGCTGGAACATGGGGCCAATGATACACTTGTTTGAGAGATTTGGCACATTTTCATTTTAGCTGCAGCAGAGAATTCAATTGCTAATTACACAGTTGTTCAGTTTGACATTAAAATTACTCAAGACAGAAAATTATCACAGATTTAATTGGGCTTTAGATCAGCTCCAGGAGGTTTCCATTGATATCTATTTATAGAATCAGAGCAGAGTGCAGTTATTGTAACAGATCCTCCCAGTGCCTGAGGAGAACCATTTTGCCTTTTACTTCACATGTGTGAACCATATTACAGTGGAAAATAAAACAGAGTATCCAATAGCTTTCATGTTATACGTCTTTGATTTGGAAAACACATTTGAAATAAAATTGAACTCTATCTTGTCTGTATTTCTAGTTGCAGGATGTACCCATCTTGGACAGATTTATGCTGACAGGGATGTTTGGAAACCAGAGCCATGCCAAATCTGTGTGTGTGACTCAGGATCTGTCCTCTGTGATGACATCATCTGTGACGATCAAGAGCTGGACTGTCCAAATCCAGAAATTCCCTTTGGAGAGTGCTGTCCAGTTTGCCCACAAACAACACCTCAACCTACAAGAGTAAGTTTGTTCTCAATTCTGTCACTTTGTTGCCACCTTCTTGAGCCATGTCAATCTCATTTTCATTTAGATGCTCTTAAACACTTTTAAATGTTAAGTTTGACACTTTCTGACTGTAGGCAAATACTTAGAATGGGCAAATTTTGCCAAAACAAATCTGAAAAAACAGCTTGAACTTTCACAGAGTTTTTAACATTTTTGTTAAATTCAAGAATAATTCTGTATTCTATCAGAGATTTGGTACCAGATACGATAAAAAAACTTTTTTGTAATTTGGGATATGCAGCTGAAAGTGTGGAGTCCTTCAACCTAGTTTTATATAGACAACATGAATAGTAGAAAGGCATAGAGGGCATCTATTAGCCATTACATTTTTCATTTTATAGAGAAGCATAGAAAGAGTGCAAACAGTTTATTTGAGGACTGCATGCTCAATCTATATTCATGAAACTAATGCCAACAGAGAGTTCAATTTAGACAGTTTTTACAGGATACTGCATTTCTTATCAACTCAATTCAACATTATCTGAGAATAAATTTCCTTTTAAGAGTTACTGCTGACTTAATGCCCACTAAAGAAAAAGTGATTCAAGACCTACATCCCTAATTTATCACATCTTGTTTATAGACCAGCATTACGTAAATCAGTTGCAGCAACTTAAGTCCAGGAATATCAAGAATGCTAGGGCGTGCAAGTCCTCTGCCTAGATGCTTTCAGTACTTGAGCCAGCTATAATGAATTCTAAGGTTATCTGAACATTTCATCCTTCTTTAAGATCCATGAGGTTCTGTTCAAGTACATAGATTTCCACAAGCAGTTTGAAGATTTTTATCCAGAAGATAAAAGAGTGAAAGAGATGTGTGTATGGAAAAGAAAGGGAGATTTGTTTCTGAGGTCTACAGTATATCTACTTAAACATGAAATGTCACATGCAAATACATCACCTAGTGTTAGTTGCCCCATGTTAGTGCAACTGTACTGCATCCACAATTACCTGAGCTATTTCACTGCACAGTTTTAAAGGAGTAAATGAATGATATGTACAAGCATGCTGTAGATTTAAGCACAGCTCACTCTCTTGTTGAGTCTAGAGACTTTAATTAGTTCTGTGGTTCCTGACACTAAAGGATATGTGGACTACTTCCTCCAGCCTCTGTGTTTGATATGTAAGAATTTGGTCAGCCTGCTGGAAGCTGTCCTACTGACTTGAGAGGGTATATTGGGAAATGCTGCCTTGAAAGCTGCTACCACTATCAGCTGAATACATAAAAACTGTTCTGAATCTATTGAGAATCCAGATAGTGATGTGCAATTGAATTATTAATTGAAAAATAAATAAATTGAAGAAGTAAATCTGACAAATTAAAATTAGTTGCATTATCCACTTAACTTGTTGGACTGAGAAGGATACAAGAAGACAGTCAGTTTTCCACAGTGGACTTATGTCCCTGTCAGACACAATGTCAAAGCCACATTTTTGCCTAGATATATGCCTACTTATATTCAGGGTTTCATTTTAGTTTTGTTTTCTTTCTTATTTTAATTCCTTTTCTTTTCTTTCCAGACTCCTGGAGTAATCAGCCAAGGCCCCAAAGGAGACCCTGTAAGTGTAGTTTTTTTCTTTTCCAAGGAAACTAACAAAATCAAGAGCAAATTCCTATAGTTCTATATATCCCATTCAAGCTGCTGAGATATTCAGCTTTCATTGATGTCTTCGCTATCTGCAGGATTGTGCCATAAAGTTATTTTGAAGTAGCCCTTTAGCTTCAACAAAAGTCTAAAATAAATTAAACTGGAAAAAGAAAAAATGAATTAAAATCTATGTACTCCACTGTCAGTACTAATTTTAGATTTAGGAATTTATATATTTAATATTTCTAGTGTGTTTGATCAACTGCAATAACGCTCCAGCAACTACAAAGTGTTTCCATGGTGAATTTTGTCTACTGTCTGTCTTTCCTAAATGTTAATTTGTGGCCTTAGTTATATGTAATAGAGAAAGCTTCCTACTACAATTGTAAAGACTTAGTTTCAAATGGAAGGATTTGTCCTGTGATGCCCTTGCAGTTGGAATCAAGTGACAGTGTTTGTATCTGCTCTGTGTCTTTGCAGGGTTCTCCCGGAGCTCCAGGCAGAAATGGTGCCCCTGGCCCACCAGGAGCACCAGGGAGTCCTGGTGCTCCTGGCCCCCCTGGGATCTGCCAGTCATGTCCTAGTATAAGCGGAGGCGTAAGTCATCATTGCATTCAGCTAATACCTTGTTGCCCATAAGCATACAAAGCAATACTGTAGGTACCTATCCTTTGCACCTTAATGCATATTTTGCTTTCACTGGCATCTGTCTCTTATTTATGCCTTTGAAAAACACAACTGGGTAGTAGGTGATGTTATCTTGGGTTTGGGTCTTGTCCACAAAATTTGTCTGGAGTGCAATAAAATCTCTGCCTTATTTTTTTTTTAAAAAAAAAACCTTTGGAGCCAGATCTAATTCAGAAATAGCCTGACAAGAAAGAAAGTGTGTAGGAGGAAGGATGTCCCCTCAAGCTTAATAGTTAGGGAACTCTCTTACATTCCTGTGGTTTATCCAATGCATGTTTAATAAAGAAACATTTCTAGGAGATGACTGAAACACAAGTCGTCTCTTTGCAGAGAAGTGCCTTGCAAGTGCTCTTTGTCATGCTCCCTCTTCATTTCTGGGCCATTTGAATTCTCTTCTGAAGAGCTGGACATAGCAAGCAAGAGAGCTAATTTTAACTGAAAGTTCTGTACAGTTGGATTTGTTAAGGGAGCTGAGCTACAGCTAGCACTTTTTGTCTCCTATCCAATGGAGCAAGCCTAGCTTTACAAGAGGAGATTGCTTTAGCACTAAACTGCTAAAAAATTGTATGTTAAAACAATTGCTACTTTTGAATATATACCAATGTTTACTTGTTCCATACAATGTTCCATGTATGCTGCTCTCTTCCAGGTAAGCCAAAAACTTAGAAGAGGTGTCTTGCTTTAATTAATTCTGAAAGGGTTTGCATCTAAAGGACTAAGCTTTTGGAAGAGATACCCATGGGATCAGTTAACCAATGTCAATAGATGTCACAGTGATACACCAAGAGTGCTACTGGCTTTGGGTTGGCAGATGTAGACAAAGGAAAGGGTGATAGGCTGAATTAGTCCCCCATTCCAATGTTGCATCAAAGATGCACGGCTGAATCCTGATGAAAGAGTGCTCCAGTAGCAAAGGAGTCTTCTTGTGCCTGGTCAGCAATGGGACTGGGGCCACAGTGGTTTTGGTTATCAGGCAGAGCACTACACGTATTCAACTTTTCCTGCTCAACCAATTATATGCCATGCACACATAAACTGTGTTAATGCCATATTATTCAACTGAGTTTGCTAGTATCTGCATAATAAAATCAACATATTAGGAGGCTTACATGTGAATTCCTCAAAAAACTAACTGGAGAATTTGAAGTTATCCTTTTCTAAGCAGTATTTTATGTAAATGAATGTGTCAAAGGTGCTATCTGCTCTCACACAGAGCACATTTTTGCTCCATGCCTCAGACTGGAGCTTCCACTTGTTTCAAGAAAAATTGTCTAAAGCACTGAGGCTTGGCTGATAAGGCTCAAAATTGATGATTGTATTTGAATTATTTGGAATGACATATTGAACGGGAAGGGAGAAAGGGGAAGGTAGGAAATGGCATTAGGTAAAAAACATAAAAAGTTTTCTGAGGTGTGTAAGTTCATACACATGCCATGAACTAAATTATTTGTAATTCAACAAAGGACAGACATACATAGGTAAGAGATTTTTTTGCTACAAAATATTCTGAAATGAGACACTTGTTAGTCACAAGTAAAAGAAATTAGGAAAATAATAAAGTGTTACAGTCTTTAGTGCAACAGAAAATACTTCTTCAGAAAAGAGACTAATAAAGAAAATGGGAGGAAAAGCTTAATTAAAAGGAGTCAAACAAGAATAAGAGAAGAGAAGATGGTAATTTTCTGGTTCAGCTGAGACCCAGCTACCAAGGTGAAAATGGGATGCATACAGCGTAGGAAGCTAACATCACCTTGAGCTCAAAAGAAAGCTATCGGCTGCATTTCTCCTATGGATTATTTACATACATGGCAGCTGTATGTCAAACAAGTACTGCTCAATAGATAATTATTTCCACGTGCTTGCCATACTTGTGTAAGAAAAGACTTATTTGATTCATAACAATCAACCTTTTCTCCTTTTTCTTTTCTTTTTTTTTTCCTTTTTTTGTTCTTTCTGTTTTTCTTTATTTCTTTTGCAGAGTTTTTCTCCACAGTATGACTCCTATGACGTGAAGGCTGGTTCAGCTGGTATCGGCTACCCACAGCCCATTGTAAGATAATATAGCCTTTTTTCTGTATGTTTTTTTGTGTTGGTTTTTTTTTTAAAGAACAAATTTTCTGCTTGTAGATTATACCTTGGATGTATGTATCCTGTTTTGAATTTAACAAGATAAGTTTTAATATAATTGTTGCCTGCAATTGTATTGCAAAGCAAAGTAGCAGTATGCTTGGCAATATCACTGTATTAAGTAACTGTAGGTCATCTGGGGTTCTTGTCTTTTCTATTTCTTCCTTTCTTTACCATCTTTTTCTTTTTCTCTCTCTCACTTTCTCATGCTATCTAAATACCCATCCCTTTCGCCTTTGCATATATTCCTTGTTCATCTGCTTTGGTATTCTACAAATTTCTTCCTTCCCACCACTTTATAACCTCTTCCTTTGCCCCTAATCTTCCTTTACCCACTCAGCAGCATTCTGTCTTTACTCAGTATGATACTCCATACTTGTTTACTTTCCCACAGCTCAAGTTTGTCTGATAACAAGTGAGGAAACCCCTCTTATAATATCTTTTTTTATTTCATAGCAGAAGCAGTCAAATCTTTTAACTTTTTCTTTTTACAATTAACATTTCTTTTACCCACAGCTATTCAGGCTGTGCACTAAGGATGATGCAGCTGCCTGCTAGGCCTAGCACAAGATTTTTTTAGTGAGATAAAGCATGGATTGACTAAAAGAGTTATGCATGAGCTATGCTTCCCATATAAAATACAGCTGTATTTTATACAGGAAATGTATGAGTGTTGTACCTTATGATTTTCTTTTTAGGCACTGGGATTTAGAGATATTCATCACCAATTGCATGAATTGTTCTTGATTTAGGTGATCTGCTACATACCGGGTGCGGTGAATTGTTACTATTTGAAATTGGCTGCTGCTTCATTAAGCATAATAATTTTCAGTCCAATGCTGCATAACTAGGTTTGGGTATTGTGTTGTAACAGACCAAAGCAATTCCAAGGAAAAGATTTATTTCTCAGGGTTCCATCAGATCATCTTGTGAAATAAATTTTACTAGTAATGACAGCTGTTTATCCTGAAATAAAGTTTTCTATTTCCTCACCTTTATTTTAGTATCTTTATTTTTACATTTTTCATTTGCTAATATGGTCATCCATGTGTTGGCTTTCTTCAACCATCCGTTTTTGTGTTTGTTTATTCATTTATTAATATTCAGCTCCTCACAGTTTTTGACCACAGCTTATATATCATCAATTGGTATCAATGGTAGGATGTGCTGAACTAGGCAGATAACCAAGATACATTTCAGTTAACAATAATGGCTAATCCTCTCCATTTTGGCATTTTTTTCCTTGAGCTTCTTAGTGATTTTTCTTTGCTCTATCCCCTGGACTTGGGTTTAATAAAGAGCCCTAAAATGCCTTCAGCCAGGATTGTCTGTATGCTCTCAGCTCATATGGTCTTTTATACTGCAGCATACAATACATGACTGCAAAGTAAGTAATAGAGCAGTTACAGGCAGATGTGACTAAAATTGCTAGAATGAAATAATGTTTATCTTTTACAGTAAACAGACTAATTTCTTTAGTAATTTATAATTTATCAATTTTTAACTTACACAGTTTGAATAAGTATTCAAACTAAAATAATTTGGAAGAGTAATAAAATTAAAAATGTCAGTTATAGCACCAACATTTCTCCGTGTGTGGTTACTGTGCCTGGTATTTCCTTGGTCACATATCTCTCCATCACTATCTTCTTGGCACCTTCCCACTGCTTATACACTGATTTGTATTTTACATCATAATTTCTCTTTACTTGCTTGTACAACCTCACATATGTCTTTCTTCATCCACCAGTGAACATATTCTAACTGAAATATGCACATTTGTTCACAGTCTGGAGATGCTGCAGCAAGCAAATGTCATAAGTATCAGTTTATCCCCTCAGTGTGCACCTTGAAAAAAATAATGCCTTGTTTGTTTATAGCTGTATGTCTAATCAGTTCATTGCAGCTGGTGAGTTGATGACTCCAATTCATGTTCAATCAAACTTAAAGCAGTTAACAGCAAGGAACTGCTCATTGTATTCACACATTGAAGGCAACCTGATTTACCCAGAAACTAACTGCTGTGCCACTTGGTGCACTTCTTGTCCTAGAAAATAGCAAACATTACAACTATTCTCTTTTTTTTTAGACAAAGGCAATCTGTGAACTAATATTAACATATTTGTAGTATAGTAGTATTCTATACCAGGTATACCAGTATAGCATAGCAATACTATTAATCTTTTATTATGAAAAATAGATTCACATAACGTATATAATACATGACTTATTCTGCTAGAATCTAAAAATATCCCATGAAACATACTATGTGCAATATTAAGCTATGGAATATATTGCCAGTACTGCAGCACACATTGATTCTCATGCAATTTGTATACTTCAATTGTTTTGACTGTGTCAAATCCATGAACAGTGTAACAAAACTTTTTTTAAAGAACCGCATATAGCTGTGTTAATTTTAAGATGTTTTTTGTTTTTCAGTATCAGATGATTTCATGGTTGTTGCTACAGGAATTAAAAACATTAGCACTCTTCCCAAACTGAGAATTTCCTCAATATTTTACTCCCTTGCTACCCATTAAAATAAGGGAGACTATTACTGATTTGAATTAAACTATACAAATTATTGAGGTTTCATCCTCCAAGTCCTTTGGTTAGTCCAGACATCATTTCTTTCTTATGGCTTAGTACTTTTAAAACTCAGAAGCTATTTCATTGGTGAAAATACCTTACTGACAATAACAAAAATATGACTTTATTCCAAGATACTTGTAAGTCCTAAGAAGTGTAGGGTCATAAACGGAGTTTATCACGTGAAGTTCTTCTAATGGTTTGTTTATGTATATGTAATACAGCTTCTGAATGCAAGTGAGAATTTTCAAAAATAGTTTTAGAAAGCAAAATCTGGCATCAGTAGACTTGCAAGCAAGGACATTAGTACACTTTGGCTCTGCCACTGAAGATGTAGGGTTAGGCTAATAGAGCTCAGTTATATGACAGAGAAGCTGAAGCTCATCTACTGTCTAACAAATTAAGAGTTCAGTTATCTATTCTTCCACTATAGGTAGCTAAAAAGCGGAGCTGTGGGCATCCTCCTGGGTGTCTAAGGAAGGGGAAGAGTGGCTTAAATGAAAACAAGACAGCCTGGAAAATATCTTGTGGAATAAGTTAGCTAAGGCTGCAAAGAGAAACCCAGTGATCTGTTTTCTGAAGAGACTGTAGGTATAAGACAGTGTGTTTAGCAACGTGTGTATATATTGCTGCTTCATTCTTACCGTACCAAGTGCATGTCACTGTGGGGTTTTCTCTGTACAAATATGTAAAAATTTATTTAACAGTTATTGGCAACTATTGCAACTACATTAATCTTTATAGTTGTATAACATTAATATAATGACCATCTTTTAATCTACACTACAGAGTGGCTTTCCAGGACCCCCTGGTCCCAGTGGCCCTCCTGGCCCACCTGGTCATGCAGGTCCCCCTGTAAGTAAAATCAACCTTTCCATAATTATCTCATATTTATTCTTTTTACTTCAGCTTCTTATTTTCTCTGTCGTACATATTAGGTAATTTCCAGCTGATAAGTTTAGATACTATGCTGAAGAATTTTTTTCCGTGGGGTGTCAGCTAAGATTGCCTTACGACATGCCACTGCCTCTGTCAGTATTCCCAAATATTTATTTATACAAATATTTAATAGATAAAGGAAAGTCAGAATCTAATATATATTCAGGGAGTACACAAAGGGTCTGTGGGTTTTTATGTACAACTCTTTTTAGAGTTGAAGCTTTAATTCTTTTTTTATGGAAGCATATTCTGTTTGGTTCTGCTCATTTGTTCACATTTATGGCTACTATTTTCATTACAGTCAAGTTATTATTACAAAATATAGAAGCACAGTGGAATGATACATGTAATTGTTCACATCTTAACCATTTTCTTCTGTATTAAAGGGCTCTGCTGGATACCAAGGTTCCCCTGGAGAACCAGGACAACCCGGCCCTCCTGTACGTATACGTTACCTATGACTGTATATGTTACAGCCATGATTCTACAAGGAACGTCATCATTGGAGTGGGTTGAAATTTTAGAGATAGTTCTATCTATTTACTACTATGTATGTCAAATGTACAAGTGTTCTATAAACCCTAATCTTTAATTTGAAAGAGACAATGTTTTTTATTATTATAGTTAATATTAATTATTTTTCTACAGGGACCTCCAGGCCCTGTTGGAATGATAGGCCCAGTTGGTCCACCAGGAAAAGATGTAAGTTCACAATTTTTCATCCAGTGATTAATAAATGGGAAGAGAGAAATTTCATTAAATGGTAAAACAGCAGAGCATATTGATAACACTGCATCTAAGAACTTTTATCATCTCCCTATTTCTTAATTAGACAGCATGATTATAAAAATGTAGATTTGACTTATGTTAGGTATAAATGCCCTTTTCAAAAAAGGTTCAATTTCAGTGGGCAACTTGATTGACACAATTAAAAAAAAATTAAAAAAAAAAAGAAAACTTAAGCATTAAATACATTATTTTGATCTGGTGCAAAATAAATTAGTTTAAAGATAACCACACAGTAGTGGTAGTTGTCTGATGACTTCAAATTTTACTTTGGGAGTTAAAGCTGTTAAAACCTTCTTTTATGTCACAGCTAGTAGTCCTGAAGAATAGGTGTAGTACCAGGCAGGACAAGCAGCTAATGATTTTGTACATTTTGAGTGTATCACAATGAAAAATAAGTTTTCTGTAAACACCTCTTCCTAAAAGTTGGCCTGAAATATACTCAATTTTAAAAAAACCTTGTTAAAAATTGAGTTTATAAATACTGGCAAGTGTTTTCCAGAAGGCAGTCATTTAGTGACCCATCACCCTACTGTAATTTTCCCCATTATCTTTGACAGGAGTTTCATTTACTTGTTCCATGTCAGCTTGATCTACTAGCATTGGATCTTTGCCAGTAACTGAAACAATAGCAGAACAGTAAAAAAATACCACTTTCTTTGAACAGGGAGAACCAGGAAGGCCAGGCAGAAATGGAGATCGTGGAATCCCTGGATTGCCGGTATGGAAAAGCCCCCAATAACAGTGGTCTTCTAATCAAGGTTTTGTTCTTCCAATTTACGTTCGTTGTGTGAACATAACACACAATGAACATTTGCTTGTGCCCTTAATACAGTAGGTATGTGATTTATTAATCTATACTTGTGTGTTTAGGGTCACAAAGGACACCCTGGAATGCCTGGAATGCCTGGGATGAAAGGTCAACGAGTAAGTACTGCATATATTGAGGATAGCTGAGTTTGTTTCTCTACTATGGTGTTGCACTGTTGTACTCTTTCAGTCATCAATTCCCAGCTAAAGAGACTGAATCATAGAATTAAAGGCCAATTTCTAGACAACGCAATCTGACATTCTGTAACAAAACCCTTAAATTTTATCTAGTTACCTCAGTTGTAAAGCTTCATCCCAAATGCTGGGCTGAAACATGCTTTTCAGAAAAAAATCCACTCTTAACTAATAACTTTGGAGAGATGGAGGATTCAGAATTGTCTTTTCAAAAAGTGCTCCAATATCAGGTAGCACTCACCATTAAAAATATGCTCCTTTATGGAAGTTTGTCTTGAAGTTTAATATTTTGCTGAGAGACATTAAGTTTTCCAGAATGTAAGAATACTATTCACATATATATATATATATATTCACAGTTATATATATGTATATTCACAGTTAACCTTTCCCACAGGGTTTTGATGGAAAAGATGGTGCCAAAGGTGAAAGCGGTGCTCCTGGTCCAAAGGTAAAAAATATAGTGTCATCTTTGTAACAGATAGAGTAATACCCTCTACCATTTGTTTTATAGATATGCTTTGCATATTACACAATTCTAAAAATCCATCAAACGATAAAGAAACTCATATAATATCTCCATGAAAAGAACTGAGAATCATCCCAAAGAGTAAGACATTCTGAACTGCATCATGTCCTGATTTTGTAGCTGTATTAAATATGAGATTCCAGAATGAAAGGGCATGCCTGGACCAGCTGACTTAATTGCATAATATTGAAGGACAAGGACTTCCTGTCTTTTTTCTTTCTTTTTTTTTTTTTTTTTTATTTATATGTTTTGTTCTGGCACTTCTTTAGACTTCTCAGACCTCACAGGCCTCAGTTCCTGCTGAGGACACTCAGCATCATGCAGAGAGTAGCTGTCTTATTCTTATGTTTCTTCCCCTTGAATAAACCAAAAAATGTCTCCAAATGTCTCCAAAGCTCAGTCTGCCATTAGTGTTTTCTTTCCATAACAGGGTGAAACTGGTCTTCCTGGAGCAAACGGAGCGCCAGGCCAACCGGTAAATATGTGTACCCTATAATATTTAAATGGAAGTGTTATTTGCATGTCCTGTTTAACAGAGTGACTCGTCTTTCTTTCAACTATAATTACCCCATCACATTCATTGAACAACACTGAGATATAGAAATAAGAGCAATATCTCTTTAATCCACCATATTATTTTAGAAGCCATCTGACTAACTCGCTTTCTATGTTTTCTAGGGACCAAGAGGTCCAGCTGGTGAAAGAGGAAGACCTGGGAATCCTGGTGGCCCTGTAAGTAATTGCAGCTGTTTATCTTGTCAGGAAGCAGCATATATTTTGTTTCGATATGTTGAGAATTTCTGACATCATAGTTTTACTTTAAAACAGTTGTAATGCAAAGGATTAGAAAACTATATAGTGTCTGCAAAATCATACATGAAAATCATACATTCTGTATCCTAGGTAGTTCTTGGCACCTAACACCTCTCTTCTTTTTGTAGGGTGCCCATGGCAAAGATGGATCTCCAGGAGCAGCAGGCCCACCTGTAAGATGACTTAAAAATGTTTGATTTTAAGTATTCATGTTACTCAAATCTTGTTACTTCTAGCTGATGCAATGCTAGCAAACCTGAGACTGGGGTTGCAGCGCTTAAAGCATTATCACTTTAATTAATTTTATTTCATAACTGTTGGATGGGATACTTGAAAAGTGCACTGTAATAGGAGAGCTTGAACACTGTAAATTAGAAAATGCATAAATCCAAAACCAGTTTATTGTCAGAGAACATACAGATTAATAGAATTACTGTTCTCTATGCTGAACAAACTGCCTTATCGAATATGTCATTTAGCTGTTGAAGTTGGGCAAAAATTTTACTTTCCCATCTGCCTAGAAACCTGATCATGTTCACTTGTATATGTTACAGCTATATTGGCTTTTTTTCCCTCCTATACCTTTCTATAATTAGAACAATTTCGAACATTTGTCATAACTTAATCTTTTTAATTATAGTTTCATAGTTTTTTTTTTTTAATTTGCACACAGAAATTTAGCTGAACATGTAAAAGTCAGGGTAAGTAAGATGCAGATGTGATATTTTAGAACTAGCCAAACTTCACCTTCTACAGGATGAATTATATTTGCTATATTTTGCCAGGTGTTTGCTTGCTCAGAGAAAAATCCTGTAATCAGGCTTTTACCTTTTGTATGAATAATATTTCTTTCACTTTTAAGGGTCCCCCAGGTCCCCCTGGAACTGCAGGATTTCCAGGCTCTCCAGGTTTTAAGGTATTCTACTAACAATGTGTACTAATATAGCATTTGGTCCTTTCTCTAGTTAGCCAGCTTATGCCATTATACAACTTTATTTTCTAAGTCCTCCATTTCCTGGCTGCTATTACACTGTTTGCAAGCCTAAAACTCATGCGTTTTCATATGCATCACAAGAGACAAGCCCTATCCTCATCATCTTCATTAATACCCACCCTAAAATACCATTAGGTGGCAGACCCAATGCTTTATGTTGCATAATGGGAGGGCCTCAATTGAACTTCCCACACTAGAGGAGCTGTGCAGTATGTGCTGGCTGGAGTGCAATGGGTACTTTGTGCCTCAGTACAGTGCTGGTTTGGCTCTTGCACTCAGGTGATAATGGTAATTTTTCCCAAATTATGAAGATACCACAGTAAAGGAAGAAACCATGAAGTTAACACTGATTGGCCTGGAGATAAGGCTAAAATGCATTCATTTTCTCCTTTTACTCTTTTTCCATAGGGTGAAGCTGGTCCTCCTGGTCCTGCTGGTTCTAGTGGTAGTCCTGGAGAGAGAGGAGAACCTGGTCCTCAAGGTCATGCTGGGCCACCAGGGCCTCAGGTACATGGGAACTGAGAAGTGATGTGCCAACCTGCACTTCAGAAAGCCCTACATGTCCTTTGGTATAGTTCTAGGTTACCAGCACTGGTTATTTATACATTTGGTTTTCTCAGGGCCCTCCTGGAAGAGCTGGAAGCCCTGGCAACAAGGGTGAAATGGTGGGTACTCTTCATATCACTGTCATTGGACTGGGCAGAGTCCAGAAATGCGATGCTTTCTTCATTCCCACTTGCTGTTTGTTCTCTGCAGGGACCTTCTGGTATTCCTGGTGCTCCTGGTCTACCAGGGGGTCGTGGTCTTCCTGGTCCTCCAGGCGCAAGTGGAAACCCTGGAGCAAAAGGCACTCCGGTGAGTTACCAACACTCATCACACTGGGTTTACAAGCAAATATGGTAGAAATAATTCTGATATCATTAAAAGAAAACTCAAACATTCAATTTGTCCCATTCACTTGAGATGATCTAATTATTATTTTATAATAACAATAGGCAATTAATTTTATAAATATATAGGATATTTATCTTTCAGGCATGTATATATTACTATATGTATAAAAATTATACATAAATGGTAATATTTACTTGCTTTTCTAAATTATCTATCAATTCAGAAACACACAACAAAAAATAGCTTGTCTAAAACAGCTACATTAGACAAAATTTGTTGTTTTAAAATCCCAATGAAACACGTTTAGATTAACATCAGCTGAGTCCACAGTCCACTCTACCTAGAAAATTGTTTCTACTCTTATACTGTCACTTGCCTCAGCAGGTTTTTTTCTGACAGCCTTACAATGCATGTAATTCATTATCAGAGAGAATAGGGACTTCAAGTACCCCGATGATATCCAAAATAGTTCAGAAACAGTCATATAGTTTTACTCAGTGTTGTTTAAGATCATATCAGTTCTTTCCTTTATTGGATTTTTAAGGAGACCTGTGCATCCCACATTCAGGTGCAACCACTGCATACTAATTCCTTTGCAAAATGTGAAATAATAAAAATGAGTCCCTATTTGCAAGATATTGTGTCTAGTTCTTAGTATTTTACTACATCTAGTAGCTCTAGAATAATAGCCTGTTGCAATCCATAATTTGAATGAGATTTTTTCCTGTCTAGGGAGAACCTGGTAAGAACGGTGCAAAAGGAGATCCAGGCCCAAAAGGCGAGCGTGTAAGTGACACTAAAATGCATACAGAGATTTTTTTCCAAGGAAATCTGAGCCCTGAACCATTCCTCATACAAAATCCAAGTGCGTGTTGTGTGTTGAGACTTTTCACTTCATTGGTAGGCTGGTTTCTTTGTTGTTGCTAGGGTGACAATGGCACCCCAGGTGCTCCTGGACCTCCTGGTGAAGAAGGCAAAAGAGGTGCAAATGGTGAACCCGGCCAGAATGGCGTACCTGGTACACCTGGAGAAAGGGTAAGCTTCTGAGGATGGACCTGTACAATTTGAGTTCCTACAGAGGCATCAAACTCTGGTGTTCAAAATAGTTTGAGGAGAAAGTTGGCTCCATATCTATTCTCCGCAAAATCCAGATGTGAAACTGAGTTACAAAACTGGGAGGAATTCATATCTAGGTCTCCATATGAATCACAGCACTTGTCTCTATCCCACTCTGAAATACGTTAAATTATTTGGGGTTTTAACATCAAAGCAGCAGGAATCTTACGTACCTGGAAGTTATATTGAAAGATTTGTGCTGAAAAGCAACAATAAACTGTGAGAACCACATGGGGGAAAAAAATAAATACAAATTTCAAAATTACTTCTTAGTTAACAAAAATGAACAACTGCAAAATTTCAGCTCTGGAAAGTTAAATTAATGCAAATTTTTTCTACATTTAAGATATGACCTTATATCAACATTGTCTTTAGGTCTGAAATGTCAATAATATCAATACCAATGATGTTGTCAGGTTGTCTGGGTTTAAGTAACTACTCACAGCAAGTTTGGCTAGTAGATTCAATAACTTCCAAAAAAGCATTCTCATAAAGGAATTTCTGAATTGCTTTATTCAGCAATATAAATAGCAACATCCTTACAAATTCTAGATTTCAGTTCCCAAGGAAATTATGCTGATCTATTTATAACTCCTAAATTAATAATTGATTCTAGTATTTCCTGAAGCTATTGTGAAACCAAAGATGCACAGTGACCAACTTAATCATACATTTTATCATTTTTTTATAATCCAAATTTCTTGTAAGCAGTGAAGATAGTAGTAAATATAAATATTAAAACACAATAGTAAATATAAATATTAAAATGCAATAGAGCTCTTTTCGGTATTGAAATAGAAAATAACTGTTCAAGATGGGATGTGTTATTTTTGGTATGAATTTAGATAATTCATAAAATAACTAACACAGAGCAGGCTAAAAATAATGGAGGACAGGCTATGATTTAAACAGGAGGGTTATATCCAAAGAGACAACAATTTTGTAGAGTTTCATGATAGAGTGAAAGGTCATTTCCATCTATTTAATATTTTCATAATAATATGTCAACTGTTAAATACTTTATAAAAAGTAACAGTTGCCATTACTAAGTTACACTGCCTGTAATACTTATTTTGTTCTTTTTTTCGGCAGGGCTCCCCCGGTTTCCGTGGCTTACCCGGTAGCAATGGACTTCCAGGTGAAAAGGTATAAGTCTTTCTCTAAAAATAACCTGAAACTTCTGGAAAATCCATTGAATTTGAATGGCCACTTTAATGTTCAACATGATACTGATTTCCTTGCTGTGAGTTTCAACATCTTTTTTAGGGGCCTGCAGGAGAACGTGGTAGCCCAGGTCCTCCTGGCCCCAGTGGACCTGCAGGAGAACGTGGACAAGATGGAGGCCCAGGACTTCCCGGAATGAGGGTAAGACAAGATGTCTCCAAGAAAATGAGATAAACTCTATTAGAGATACCCTATCTGAGCTGATGCAATAGAGGAGGCCCATTAGAACTTTTTTTCTGTTGATTCCTTTAGGTAGAGTACATATATTCATAGTGCAATAGATAACCAGGCAGAGACAAGGAAAATTCAGATAACATCTGTCACAAGTGAGTGTGGAAGCTTAGATGAAGCTAAACACAGTCCTCTCTTCTCAGAGTATGCCATACTCTATCATGAGATTATTTTAATGTGAATTAGCATTGAATGAGTTTCTCTATTATCTATTTACATTTTAGCAAATTTTATCATTTAGTATAAAATACACCTTGATTGTTATAATACTTAATACTTATTTGTCCTATTGTGGTTATATATGTTTCTATTTGAATTATTATTTAATAGGCTTAAATTTAATATTTAAATTATACATTATTAGCTATATTTCAATACACTTAAGTATTATATTTATTGCTTTTCTGCAATTAAAATAAATAAGCTTTTGGTCAGGTTTTCAAAGCACATATCAAGATTTTCAGGGATAACATATAGCATAGTATGTACAGGATGTAACAACATTGTATTAACAACTATACGAAAAACTAGAAACTTCTGCCAATGGATTTAAATTCAAAAGTCAGCTTGACTGCAGGCTTCTGGGAGCTAACAAGATTTTGTTGGAAATGTAAATTAATTGCTTAAATTATAACACAAAGAATATTTTAAAACATAAAACAATTTAACTAAACTATGTTATAAATTATGTTGCTTTTAAGTAAAGTTACATAGTCAAAGTTGTTTCATTCCTTGATTTTATTATCTGAAATTAGGTTTCTTCCCAAATAATGTAAGAGCACAGTGGTTTTTTATATTGATTAATATCTGATGTTTTGATTATATACAGTGATTTTCAGAGAAAGCAGTGGACTTCTAACAAAATAATTTGTTTGTTTTCTCTTATTTTTCCCTTTAATGGGATGGGGAGAGAATGGGAAGAGTTTTAACCTTTATTAAAGAGGTTAAAATTAAGCAAGTAGGTTAAAATGTACTTTTATATATTTATATATTGTAACCCAACAATACACTTTTTAAACTGAAGAATAACAATTTTCTTTTTCCATTGTAGGGTTTGCCTGGAATTCCTGGAAGCCCTGGAAGTGATGGGAAACCTGGCCCTCCAGTATGTACCTTGCACGAGTATTTTATACTAGTCCTCCTAGTGACCTTACTTTCACCCAACAGGGTCTACATGACAAGTTATTATCACAGACAGATTGTCTCTTTTTTTGTTTATTTTAATCACCAGAGCACTTTACGTGCTGTCTCATTGCAATAACCTTCTGCAAATCTTGCCATTTCATACTGTTTAGAATGCAGAGTAGACAGAAGCTTAGTTAAAACACAGAACACATAAGTTTTGAATGACAGTGTCTCCAGCCTGATCTCACCCGCAGTCACTATTTCATACCATGGGTATTCATTTATTTCAGATTCATTTATATCAGATGGATATTAATTTTTATCAGATGTCATGTCTTAATTACCTTTCTGTTTATCCTAGGGCAGTCAGGGTGAATCTGGCCGCTCTGGTCCACCTGGCCCTCCAGGCCCACGTGGTCAACCAGGTGTAATGGGTTTCCCTGGTCCTAAAGGCAATGAGGTGAGTGGGATTTCTTCAATTCTCCTGTGTTAATGCTTGATAAGTCACATGTTAAAATAAATTGCTCCATATAGGGGCAATCTCATACTGTGCCTTTGCATTGTTGTATGCAGTATTTCAAGTGTGATCTTCCTCTTTTGTAAGGGTGCACCAGGCAAGAATGGAGAAAGAGGCCCCGGTGGACCACCTGGAACACCTGTAAGTTTCATTAACATTTTGTTTAATTATATAATAACTTAATAATGACAAAATATTAATAATAACTTAGTGAGTCTTATAAAAATTATATTGGCCCATAAGCATAACCTGATTTTGTCTTTCTATAGGGTCCTGCTGGGAAGAATGGTGATGTTGGCCTCCCAGGTCCTCCTGGACCTACTGTAAGTGTTGTAGTCCTATTAGAGGCAATTGTCAAGGTGATCTGGCATCTATAACTAGGGACTGTAAATTTAAGGGAAGGAAAATATTTTCATTAGTATAAAGAAATTTCCTTTTGTGAATACAAATAAAAGAATCTTTCTTTGCCTTTAATAAATTGATACTCAAAACTTATCAAGGAGAAACCTGATTCAGGCATACGTGGTGTAAGCTGAAATGCAAAGTCAGTTGAAGTCTTGGGAATCTACCACCTATTCAAATTTAAGCACATTATTGTTCCATTTAGCATGTAGAATCATAGAATCACAGAATCATAAAGTAGGGTTGGAAAGGACCTTAAGATCATCTAGTTCCAACCCCCCTGTCATGGGCAGGACACCTTCCACTAAAACATGCCACCCAAGGCTATGTCCAACCCGGCCTTGAACACTGCCAGAAATGGAACATTCACAACTTCCCTGGGCAGCCTATTCCAGTACCTCACCACCATCACAGTAAAGAATTTTTTCCTCATATCCAATCTAAACTTCCCCTATTTAAGTCTAAACCCATTACCCCTTGTCCTCTCACTACAGTCCCTCATGAAGAATCCCTCCCCAACATCCATATAGGCTCTCTTCAGATATATAAGTATTAATGTTACTGCTGAATTACATTTAACAGTTGGAGTGAAAAGAGCAAACACTAGAACACAAAGATACATTAGTCTTTGGGATTGTGCAATGTCATCATAAGATCACAATAAATAGGCATAGATTAGAGGTGGCATTTAGGAGTTTATATGTTGAAATGTTCTAATTTCTTTTTGTCTTTTGTTTGATTCCAGGGTGCTTCAGGGGAGAGAGGAGAACCAGGACCAGCAGGTCCACCAGGCCTTCAGGTGCTGTGTACTTATTGCTTATTAATATATGATTTTAGTTTTTTTTTAGTAGACTGAAAAAAAAGCAGAAACAAAGAAGAGAGAGAGGAATAAAAGGGCATCTAAACAATTTTGTTAGGGCGCATGCCATTGTCTTTTGAAGTAAGACAGATCAACCAAACTTACACTTTAAGCATTTCATAGTTGCAAACCAGCTGGCTAGTTTAGTAGATTATGTCACATAGAACTTCTAGCTGTCAAATTAGCACCTTTTCCTTCGTAACGGATTGTAATGAGTTGAGCACACATCTTGCTGTCAAAAAAAAGTCTGCTAGATAAGGAAATCATAGAATCATAGAATAGTTAGGTTTGGAAAGGACCTTAAGATCATCTAGTTCCAACCCCCCTGCCAGGGGCAGGATACTTCACACTAAACCATGTCACCCAAGGCTCTGTCCAACCTGGCCTTGAACACCAGCAGTGGTGGAGCATTCACAACTTCTCTAAGCAACCCATTCCAGTACCTCACCACCCTCACAGTAAAGAATTTCTTCCTCATATCCAATCTAAATTTACCCTGTTTAAGTTTGAACCTGTTACCCCTTGTCCTCTCACTACAGTCCCTCATGAAGAGTCCCTCCCCAGCATC
>JASSUY010007141.1:0-10339 GCA_032466535.1 Forpus xanthops | reverse complement strand
AGCTCATCTCAGTCTCCCCTCTGGCAGTTAAAGCCATTCCCCTGTCCTGTCCCTCCATCCCTTGTCCAAAACCCCTCTCCCTGTTTCCTGCAGCCCCTTCAGGCACTGGAGCTGCACTGAGATCTCCCAGGAGCCTTCCCTTGTGTGACAATTCGGTGCAGTGATCCTTGCAGTACCAGTACAGTTTGTGTAATCCTCACCATAGCCACGTGTTGTAGCCTTGCTCAGAGGCGTACTTTGGGGTGTCAGTGGCCCAAGCGCTTGGCGGTGCAGATGCAGTGCGGTGCAGATGCGGTGCAGATGCGGTGCGGTGCAGATGCGGTGCGGTGCAGATGCGGTTCGGTGCAGATGCGGTGCGGTGCAGATGCGGTTCGGTGCAGATGCGGTGCGGTGCAGATGCGGTGCGGTGCAGGTGCGGTGCCGACCTCGGGCTGAGGACCAGCAGAGGGAGCACAGGAGTGCAGAAATCCCACCCGGGAGCCGGGGGGATCAGGGCTGAGGCTGCGCTGGGGTGCACCGGGGGCATCGGTCCAGTGTGGGCACTACAGCACCTCTGCCCTATGGGCAACACACCTACTGCCCCATCCCGGAGCTGCGGGACCTACAGCAGCCTCCATCACTTGTGCTGGCCGTCAGCAGCCCCAGAGCCATGTTATCTGGTGGGAAACAGTGGAGATAACGGGTCCTGTGCTCAGCGCACAGCCCGTGCTCAGTGTAAGGCATCAGCACTGAGCGATGTTTCAGGCTCACCATTTCAGTTCAGACTTTTCTGTCCCTAAATGGAGCTGTTCTCTTCCATACACTGCTGGAGTGAGTGAACCCCAACCTGGCTGCGGAGGTATGTTCTGCACCCCAAAGTGCTGGCTGCCCTCTGGCTGTGCAAAGAAGCATTCAGCACCTCCGAACCCAGCTTGGATTTGGAATTCAGTGTGTAAAAGACACCGTGGCAAAGTCCAGGGGGGTGGTTTTGGTGGAAAACTGTATTAGAATGAAACCGGAGCAGCCACCCAATTGTACCCAGAGGACCTGGTGATATCCCCGCTGCAGCTTGGTGCTGCCTTTCTTGCTGCAGAGCCAAAGACACCACGAGGCTCCATTTTGCACCAGGTTATTCGCAGGGAGGGGGGATCTGCTCTTGTGTTTCACGTCTGGAGCTGCCCCTCTTCATTGAATGAACCTGTCTGCATTTGCAAAGTGCTGCCTGTGATGGGACCTCCCTGTGCTTGGCAGCAGCAGCCAAGATCCATGCACCAAACAGGCTCTTCCTAGGCCAGGCTATTGAAACAGGGGCTCACAAAGGGAAAAGACGATTTCCAGCACGTCACTAATAGTGTGGTGCTGAGGACTGGCTTCGTTTGCTCTGTCAAGCAGAGGTGAATTCCAGCCAGGAGGAATTCTCTCCTCGCCTGGGCTATATTAAAAACGTGCTGGATGGTTTAATTTTAGGCCGGGTTATCGTTCTCGCTGCAGAGCTGAACACAATTGTGTGGCAGGATGTCTGCAGGGGTCACATGGGAGTAATAGAGGTGTTAGTCACTCCAGAGAAGGGATTAAATCACACTGGGTAGTTTGCAGATACTTCTGGTGCTGCTGTGGGGAGAACTGCTTGGTCTTGTCTAGCAAAGCTCCAGCGTGTGCTTAGGAAAGCACAGCCAGCACTTTGCACGTTTTTGGCTGCTTTACATAGTGGGGCAGTGTGTCCGTGCCTCAGCTGTGCCGAGGTGGGGTTATTGTCCCATTGTCCAGATGGGAAATGCAGAGCTGTGTTCAGAGGCTCACAGCGGCTGAGCTCGAGTCTCTGGGGGTCTTGGCCTGAGCCTTAACTACAAAACCATCTCTTGCAGTCCTCTGTGTGCCGAGCAATGGGTTTCACAGCATCTCCCTGTCCTGCTCATGACCTTCTGCCAACAGTTTCCTTGTGCTTGCGGCCAGCTTTCCCAGAGACCAGCCGAGCTCCAGCTCTGGCTAGCCCCAGCACTGATGCTCAGCTCCAGACCTCAGTGCTGGCCCCTGGGATGCAGGGAACACCATGCATGAAGTCCATGGAGTAAGAGTGCCCCTTGGGACTCAAGCACCTTCTCAGCTTAAAACACAAACCACAGAGCATAGAGAGCATCCACCTGGAAGGTGCCATGGAGGAAAGGGACTGAGCTAATGCCAGAGTTGGAATTGTGTGAGTCATGCTTGGGTCTGACATTCCAGATAGCAAGGCTGAGCTGTGCAGCCTGTGCTGGTTCCCTCAGCAGGCACGAGGGCTCTGGTGGGTGCATCCTTGCACCCATCACCCTAGGGCATCCAGACACACAAGAGCAATTGTGGCTTCCTCGCTGTTGGGCAACGAGCAGGGCCTGAATATTGTTGTGGATTTCAATAGAGAATGCCTTCAGATTGAAATGACCTTGATTGCAGCTGGTTGTATAATTTGCTGTGAATAAGGCAAAGTTTGGCTTTTTTTGTTTTCATTGCATAATAAGTAGTGATTACATGTTTTCCATGATTTACCCTGTGATAATCTTGATATGAGCCTGCAACACCAGCAGTGGGATGACAAGAGCCAGCATCCATGCTTCCTATAGGCCAGGAACATCAAGCAACTCAGAGTTACTTCCCCCTCAGAAACAACTCTCTGATGCCCACTTGGCTGTTTTTAATGCTATGAAGGGCTCTTTGAGTCCCCCTTGGGGACAGATGTAAATGGTGTTTGTCAGGCCTGCATATGCTGGGGACAAAAACTTACTGCAAGTACATATTCCCATGTAAACCAGTTTATTCGTTATTATTATAACTTTCCATCATTATGAGGTCATGGTTTTAGTCATGAAAAGGAGGAGGAATAGTCCCTACTATTTGCACTGGTCATTTCTAACACCAGAACGTCCTGTGCTCTCGCCTTCCCTGGAAAAATGTGTCAATGGAGTTATTTAAGACAAAAACGTCAGACATCAGTGACTGTTCAATGAGTGGCACAGGGTGCCCAGAGAAACTGTGGCTGCCCCATCCCTGGCAGAGGTCAAGGTTGGATACAGGGGCTTGGAGCAAGCTGCTCTATGGAAAGTGTCCCTGCCTATGACAAGGGGTGGAGGTGGAGGAGCTTTGAGGTCCCTTCCAACACAAACCAACCTGGGATCTGTGACTCCTAGAAATATAATTTAGATTCAATGCATCTTTTTGCACACCATATGGATCTATAGACACATGTAGAAATGAACTGCACTGATTAAACTACAGATGCATCATTTAAGATGGGGAAAAAAACCCTATATAAGCAGCAATATGTCATACTCTGAGCTAGAATACACCCCATTTAAATCGTTTGGGAGTGGGTTTTAAGTAAGCTACAAAAAGCCTGCTCTAAACCACCCTGATCGTGCCTGTGCAGGAAGTCACTTCAGTGCCTTTGAGCCGATGCAAATTGGCGTGAGGACAAACCCTGCATGGTGTGTCCTTGCGGAGGGTCACGGCTCACTCACAGCATGCTGTGCCTCTGGTGCTGACTGCAAACCAGGGCAGCACCGTGAGTTAGGGCAGGAGCTGGAGAACACGGGAGATCAGAAAGGATTGTCTGTGGTGAGCAATGAGCTGGGGACAGAAAGCTGCACTAAGTCACCAGCTGCAATGAACTGATCACCCGGTGTTGTTGGCTGCTCTGCTTCCTCCATTGGATCTCACTGAATGGCAACATTCACATATAATTATATATATGGCATTTAAGAACCTTTATTTTTAGGTGAAGTGTGACTTCTTTGAAGGACGACTGCGAAATGCAGTCATTAACACCAGTCCTTGCTCTGACTGTCATCATGGTAGGTTGGCTCACGTGAAGGTGAGCCTGTTGGTTTCTGTATATGCTCAGGCTGTTGTACAGCACCAACAGGGCTTTGGGACCTAGTGCTGCTCTGAACCCAGCAATGCAAAAGGGCAGCTTCAAGTATCCACAAGGATCTTGTGAGAAAGACATTGCTGAAGCCTCTCCAATGGAGCATCTCCAATGGGGCGTCTCCAATGGAGCATCTCCAATGGGGCATCTCCAAGGGGATGCACTGCGAGATGGACTCATGCCTTCCTGGCACAGGCAGATGCAACCACAGAGCTGGAGGGTGGATTTGCAGCCATGGAGGCCTAGAAGTAGGGCTTGTCCCATGCAGGAGTGGGAGCTGAGACCCCTCTGGCTCCTCCAGCCTGCACCCAAGGGAATCCATCTGGCTCAGCTGTGTTAGTGTATATTTATGAACAAGAGCAGGCTGGAGGGATGACATGGCTCTGTTTACCCCAGTGGCATGTGAAAGTAAACACCCCAGATGAGTTGATCATTAACTCGCCTCCCCTGCTTGGCTTTCGTGCCTTCTTACATGAATAGGAACATTCCCCCTCTCTGCTCCGTCTGGTTTTGTTTGCTCTATCTCCACAGGGCTGATCTAATAACCCTCCTTGAACTCAGAGAGGGCTATCATTTGCTTGCAGATCAAAACAATACTGCCTGCCTTATATCTGCAGAACCCCCAGATTCAGCTTTACGACGCAGATAAAACCCCTCCTCTCAGCTTCAGAAGACAGAAGCAGTGAACCTTTGCGTGGTTCGGGACAGTCCCATGAAAACCCAGACTTTACAGCGAGTTTGGGAGCCGGCCAACGTGATGCATTAATCTCAAGTCATAAATCACACAAAGAAGAGATAAGCACACGTTTCCCTCCACCGAGCAGCTCGAGGCCTCTTGGCTGTGAAAGCCGCGTCCTGCTCACATAATGAGTGGGAGACTCTTGGTTCCGTGCTTGCAGCCGGTGTTGCTGCAGGGGCTGTGAGCGGAGGAGCAGCTGAGTGTTATCATCCATCTCCTGAGAGGCCGAGCTCAGCTCACACGGGGCAGGAACGTCGGCGTCGGCTGCTTTCCCACCCACCCGCTTTCACAAGGAGTCACCGGCGCCACTGCTGCTCAGGTCGTGTAAAGGGTCAAGGATTTATTTTGCTTGAGCAAGCCACAGACTTCTTTTTTCCAGCGGCAATAACATCCAGTGACAGCGAGGCACCATCCCGAGGGAACAGCAGGGTCCGAGCCAAGCCGTGCTCAAACCTGGGGAGTGCTCAGCCTGCAGTGGGGCACTGAACCTCCTCCTTTGCACCGGGGAAGGTTTCAAAGGCTTCCAAAGTGTTGGAAAGGTGGGAGATCTTAATCCACCGTTCGTGTTCCATGGCATGAGCATTGGTAAGCTCCAGGGATGATGCTTGGGGTGTTGGGAGAGAGCGATAGGGCTGGTCCCACACCAGGCAGTGGTGGGGTAGGGGATAGGTCTCTGCACCCAAGGAACAAGGGATGGGACAAGAGGAAACGGCCTCAAGCTGCACCAGGGCAGGTTGAGATGGAGCTGAGGAACAATTCCTTCCCCAGAGGGTGCTCAGCATTGGAACTGCTGCCCAGGGCAGTGCTGCAGTCACCGTCCCTGCAAGTGTTCACATACCGTGGAGATGAGGCCTCAGTGCCATGGGTCAGTGGTGGCCTTGGCAGTGCTGGGAACGGTTGGACTGGATGAGCTGAAAGCTTATTTCCAGCCTGATTGATCCCATGCTTTTCCATTTGGGCAGTGAGAGCTTCTCTCTGTGGAGAAGCCACATGGGTAAGGTTTGGTGCAGATTTCAGCCATAAGCCTGAATGCCATAACTTGACATAAGCAGCTGCAGCAGCAAGCTCTGGTTAATCTGGAATTCAGCTTTTGTGACTCAGGAAGGAGCCTCTTGAAAACCCAAACCAGGATACACTGCTGGACAAGGCCAGACAGACACGGTAGCCTGGCTCTGCCCCAATGAAGTGCCCTGAGATGAGCTCCTTGAGTCAGTACTTCCCTAAATTTGTCTTTTCTTGATTGTCTTCCCTCTGCAGCATCCACAGAGCCAACATCACAGCTCCCTGGGGCCACCCATCCCTGGCTCCATCCCTGGCTCCATCCCTGGCTCCATCCCTGGTTCCCTGCTCCTGTGGTGCCCCCGAGGTGGCCCGAGTGTTTTGTCTCTCCATCCCCATTTATTCTCATTTATTCTAGGCTCGATTCTTGCAGAGCTACCAAACCACATTTCATAAAGATTGATTGCAGAAGCCATTGTTGTCCTGTGGAAAGCCATTTCTTTGCTGGTGAATCCCCAGGGTGTCTCCAGAGGGAGAGGGGGCAAGTGGACAATAACGGGAGAGAAGGGACCCTGCTCAGCACAGGCTTTCTCATGGTACAACCCCTCTAGCTAACCACAGCATGCTTCCACCCAGACAGTGCTCTATTTTTAGCCTAATGTTCTGGCTGGGTTGATGCTCCCTCCACTCCAAGCCCAGATGTGCACTTTGGACATGACTAAGCACTGCCATTGCGAGTGGCCTGAGGCAGGCGGGTGGCACAGCTCTTCTCTGCACACTGGGCATCCATTGGGATGTGAAATCAGGGCAGGCAGCAGATCCAGGCTCTTCAAGGCATCCTCTGGTTGGGTCCGGGCAGGTAACTCAAGGCAGGATGATATGTATCTGCTGCCCTTCTTGCTCTGTTCAGGCTCTGTGGGCTGCTGACCCTGGGACACAATCCGCTGGGGTAAACAGGAGACAGAATAAATACTCCATTACAGTGACTGTTGGTGGAGACAGAGGTAATGATCATAACAAATGAGTCTCCTTTGGGGCAAGAGAAGGGTTTCTGGGCAGCGCTAGGTTGCCTTTGTGTGCCAAGGGGCTCATCGGAGGTGTGGACAGTGCTTTCTGCCCCACACTGACAATGAGCTCTGACACAGGTACTTGTGTACCTGGTGTTTGGGCATGGGATGGCTGTTCCCAGGCCTGGTCTGGGGGCATTTAAAGAGGCCACTGAAGAATAGCAAGTAAGGAATAACACACTCCATCCCGAGGAGGTTGGGTGAATAATCACTGGTGTTGAAACATATGAGACTGTGAGTCTGGGCTCTGAGTGCTTTCAGCAGCGGTTGTCCAGACACAAACAGTGAATAGCAGGAACCACAGCGAATACAGCACGAGGAAGGGGGCTGCTTTGCTGTCCCCCCTTTCTGACACAAGCAAGGGGATGGAGACTTGTCAGGTCTCTCAGGGATGCTGTGGCTGCTGCGTGCCTGCGCCATTTAAGGATGCTTTGTGCCCAGATCCCCTTAATGGTTGCAGTCTCCTCTCCCTATACCTGCCTCTTCTGCTGCTGCTGGGCTGCAAACTGGCTGTGCTGGCTCTGAGGGGCTCCCAGCAGCACACAACTGCCATGTCCATGTCCAAGTGTCATCTCTAGGACTCATCCAGAGCTTTTTCCATGAAGGAATTACCTTGGGAGCCCTCAGCTGAGGCAAGATGGTTCCTAGTGCCTTCAACAGCCTCCAAAAGGTCTGTGGCCATGTGAGGCTTAAGATGACAGCTCCAACCAGGGAAGTGGGTTAACAAAACAAGGGCAGATGGCAAGGGTTTAGTTCGAGTGGTTTTCATTACTGCTGTCACTGTGCAGCCATTGGGAGCATCTCTGCTGTGACTGGAGGGCTCCCTCTCACCCCACACCGTGCCCTGGCTGGCGTCTATGGGCAGCCCCTGCACCTTCCTGGACAGCACTGGGACCAGTCTGTCCATACACAGCCACAGGAGTAGGGATGCAGGGACTGCTGTGTTCAGAGAGGGTCCAGTTGCAGAGTAAGAGCCCTGTCTAAGAGCCATGTGCCACAGGGATGCGGAAGGAGATGGGCCATGCAGGGAGGGACCCTGAGAGATGAGGGTGTTGGTAGGGATGGGGATGTACCAGGCCAGCACTCAGCACCCATGAACCCACCAATGCACCCAGAGCCCTGGCCTCAGTCCTGACTACACAGGTTTATTTAAAGGTGGTATTGCTGGATCACACAGGGACCACCCCACTCCTCAAGGACCACAAGAATCCAGGCTGGTGTCTGGGCTTAGGGTTCTGGGCTTCATGCAGCACCCACAGTGCTTGGTCCCACACGCTGCAGGGGATAACTGCATCTTGCTGCCCTGCAAACTGGGGGTTGCAGTTACAGATCTGTGCCTGGCTGGGTCTCCCCACATTCCTCATCTACCCCACAAGTCTGCAGGGGGAAAGTGTGTCATTTCTTCTTCAAACATCACTGGTCCAGGCCAACATCCCCTTAGTCCCACTTGGAGTCAGTCAGAGGCTGATTTCAAATCCAAATCATCATTAGATAACAGCAAGAGGGATGTATCAGTGACAACATGAGATTCTCTCCTTGCACTGCAACAAGAATACATCCCAGGGAATGCCTGGTTTCCTGCAGCAATTTAAACGGCTCTATGGATGTGAGATGGGTATATCCCTTTGCTGGGAAGCCTGGCACTGCACTTGCAGTGCTTTTACTTCCAAGCCCTGCTGCTGCAGAACTGCAGTCAGGCAAACATGCCTGGGGCCAGGAGCCACCAGCACTTGGCTTTCAGAGTCTGGCTATTTAAAATGCTGATGGTGTCTGTTTGCTGGCTGCGAGCCCTGCACAGCCTTCCCTCCAGGGCCACCTGAAGCAGAGCTGCTGGCACAGGCACTGCTCAGCCTAACCAAGGGACACAGGAACCATCCCCACTGTGAGCACCACAACAGCACAACCTCAGCCGGAGCCTTCCCTGAGTGCTGGAGCTGGTGGGAGCCTCAGGTCATTGTTCTGAGTGTCCCTGAGCATCACTTGGCCGTGGGGCTCCTGCCTGCATTGGGGTGGCAGGTTGGTGCCTGTGGCTGTGGCTCCGGGTGGCTGTGCTGGCTGGGTTCAGCTTAGCCAGCAAACCCTCTGGATCAGCTGAGCCAAATCCATGCGAAGCATTTCTCATGCTGTCCAGATGCCACTGCCTCTAAAAATAGCCCCATCCAGTCTCTTTTCCCAGCTTCTTGCCTTTTATCAGTAAGACTTTAAATAGCCTTTGCGATATTTGAAGGCTCCGTTTGTCCCTTACAACTACTGGGAACAAGAGTCCTTCCCTGTTCTCCCAACCTCCCATTCATGCCCTACACAGAAAAGAGCATGGAGAAGCTCTTTTCTGCACTGGGAAACAGAAGGTTTTGGTGCACACTCAACAGGAGCTCCACCACTTGGGGTCAAGTGCAGGCTTTCCCTGCAGACAAAAGCTGCTGGTCCTTTCTGTGGCACTGGTGCATCTGGAATGGGAGCAGGATGTCCCCGAGGGTCTTCAGCATGATGGATTGTTGTCCAGCATGGCCAGGAGAACCATAGGATGGAAGGGTTCAGATTGGGTGGGATGATGAGATGGGATGCAGACAGGGAGCAGGTACCAGACCAGCATCCAGAGGCAGTTCCCTCCCGATTCCAGCTGTTTGGGAAAAGCTGTGGCATGCACTCGTGCCTTGGTTCCCTGTCTCTCCATTGGGTCTGACTGCTGTTCGGGAGCCTGAGAGCCTTGTAGCTGGAAGTCACCACATCAGCAGTGCTGTTCCGAGTGTCAGATACTATCTGTGACGCTACCTTGCTTGTGAATATTTCACTTCATGAAAAGCTTATGCCGTTTCTGAAGCATTCCTGCCAACACCAGCAGCTTTTAAGGACCTTGGCATCATTTGAGCATCCAACAACATTTTTATGTTGTGGATTTCCCTGCGTTTGTCTTTCCTCCTCCTGGACCTTTTGCACAGCAGGCAGGAGGGGGGCTCTCTTTTGGCTCTCCCTGCCAGGCATCCCAGGAGGTGCAGCACTGGCAGGGTGATGCAGAGCCATGGGGATGCCAGGGGACCACGAGGAGATGGAGTTTCCTTGTCCAGTGGGGCACACAGCATCACCTCTGCCCATTGGGACCCCCTCCAGGCCCCTCTTTGCCAGGGCTTTGGGGTCCTGCTGTGCCCAGTAGCAATTTCAGCAGCTGGAGAGAAATGATGCTGAGAAATCCCAGGCAGCCAGCTTGGAAAATCCCAGTGAGTTTGATTTACACACAGGACATGTTCGTGCAATAACACAATGGTGGAAGCTCTATTTTTGGTACAATGCATCACTCCCTGTGCCAAGATGTGCTGATAGTGCCTGGCTCGGGACTGTAAAACCTTGGGAGCAGAAGCAATCAGCACTGAAGGTATGGGGCATGTTACTGAGCCAGTTTCTGGGGGTTTGGCTGAAGAGGTCATTGACAGACACCAACAGCAAACCTGAGGAGCTGCTGGGCAGCACTGCAGGTGGAGGAGCCTCTGTTGGGTTTTGCATTGAAGGAAGCAGCGTCCTCACCTGGTTTCACTGTTTGCTAAGTCAGGTTCAGGGATTTTGGTATGGAAATCTGCTCTGCAGTGCCATGGAGATGCTGTGAGGGCTGGAGCAGCTCTGCTCTGGAGCCAGGCTGAGAGAGCTGGGCTGGGGCAGGATGGA
>JASSUY010007138.1:0-54565 GCA_032466535.1 Forpus xanthops | reverse complement strand
TCCCTGGGCAACCCATTCCAGTGCCTCACCACCCTTACAGTAAAGAATTTCTTCCTCAGATCCAATCTAAACTTGCCTTGTTTAAGTTTGAACCCATTACCCCTTGTTCTATCACTACAGTCCCTAATGAAGAGTCCCTCCCCATCATCCTTATAGGCCGTCTTTAGATAGGTGCTTCTGGTCTGTAACATCTCTCTGAAGCAGAAAAAAATGAATTTCTTTTTTCCTTTCTTTTTTATTTTTGCTTTCTCTTTTTCTTCCTCATGGAAGTTACAGGCATGTGTTTTGCTCTAGAAAAAAAAGGGATGTTTAGTCTTAGAAATAAGCTGAAGCTTCACTGGTTAGTGGAGGCTAAATACAGCTTGATTCAGTTTTGCCTTACTGCACTGCACTGCTGTGTCTGTACCTGGTTACAACAGCAGGATAGTTGTTCTGAGTTTCCAGAACTCTGATTTCTTTACTTTTAAGTAACTTCTTTGAGAATGTTTCTCCAGTGTAAGAGTGTCTCTTCATTTCTGTTACATAGAGCTGTGAAACCCTAGCTCTGTGGGGTAATATGGCCCTTTTTAGGAGGCCGGCCTCTTCTTAGGGCTGGCTTTTCTGTCATGAGTTATTTGGCTGCAGTGATTAAAGCCTTCAGCCAGTCTTGAAATGACTAGTACTGCTGTGTATGGAACTCTGACTTCTGTTTTGATCTCTAGGAAAGAGACAAAGTGATGCCTCTAATTATCCAGGGTTTCAAAGATGCAGCAGAAGAGGCAGGAACATCTGTTACTGGTGGCCAAACAGTGTTAAATCCCTGGATTGTTTTAGGAGGAGTGGCCACGACAGTCTGTCAGCCTAATGAATTTATAATGTAAGTTAAATCACTAAACAATCAAAGGCACTGGCCTGAAGGGATACAGTAAAAATCCTTTAAATACTCTTTAAATACTCCTGATGAGTAAAGCAGTCCCTTCTCCTGCTTGCATTTGTCCTTAGCACTCAAAAGATACCACATATTTGCTTTCTTAAACAGGATGTCCTTTTACTTTTCCCTGGCCCCCAGTATCTTTTGATCCTATTCTCCTTCTGACAGGAGAGTTATGCTTCTGACCTTTAAAGGTACTGAAGGCTATTTTGGGACATAAATTTCTGTCATATTTGTACATCCATTTTAAACCATCTCCAGTTATTGTATTAATGGCTGCAGACAGCTATAGAATTGCTGTCTTTACAGCTTTGTGTCCTTTTAACAGTAGCTGGTTTTGAATGTCCCACTGTGGCATGTTACACTATACAAATGAATTTGTTCATGATCCTAGTGCTGGTTACCTTATGTCTCAAGTAAGGTCAGTCTTTTTCCCTATCCTATGTTAAAACTCCAGTAAACTGAAAGAAAAGGCGTAATGTCATGTGTCTGACTGCAAACATTGTTCTATTCCAAGAAAGATTAGCACTTTTAAACAAGTTTGCAGCATTTTGCCCAACAATGTACATGGCAGTGAATCCCAAAGGATAATTCTGTCCATTAGTCAGTTTAACTGTGCAACAAGATACATGGGTCTGTGAGAACATAACTATAAGCACTTATTCCTAATAACGTGTGTAAATCTCACTGTGTAATTAATATTTGAATTCTTTGTTTTCAGGCCAGACAATGCAGTGCCAGGAGATGTGCTTGTATTAACTAAACCCTTGGGAACACAAGTGGCTGTAGCTGTCCACCAGTGGCTAGATATTGTGAGTACACTGCAAAAAAAAGAACTAGGGAAGAAGGGTGTGAGTTAAAGGTGATCTTCTTCATTCCCTCAAAATGGCAAAGTTCAGCAGTGTAATAAGTAAACTGAGGGAATGATCTAAGATGTCTTTCTCCTCCTTCCTCCTCAGTGTCTCAGCCTGACCTGCTTATATACAAAGTTCCTTTGGAATCAAGGCAGTTTGCTGTTTTGTGCTTAGTGTGCCCATTTTAATTGCATCAAATTCTTAGTTCCTAGGCATTGCTGTAATAAACAACATTGTTTATCAACAGAACAACAGACTGGCACCCTGGGTAAAATTATGCCCTCCTCCACCTGCTAAAGTAATTGGCAAAAGCTTATTTATGGCAGTTAGGCCAAGATTACTGACTGTTCATGGGCTTTCTGCCTCTGTACATGGAAATGTATCTGCGTTTCACATGTATTACCCTGTGCATTCAGTGAGAATATTTCTAGGAGCATTATGTATATAGACATGCTTCCATCTGTTACCCCAGGCAAAAATGTAACTACTGAACTGACAAGTGACCGCAAAATTGGCATCTGCTTATGTTGTCTGGCTCCCAGTTATGTGTCTTCAGGATGAGAACTGCTCAGTTTACACTTTAAGAAGATCCATCTTTTCTACTTTTAGGACTACTGAGCCAATACACTGGCAGAGGAGTGAGCTGGAATCTACTTAGTTTTGGCAGTTAGCCACTACATTGTCGTATGAATTCTAATTACACAGCTTGTGTTGGCAAAAGTGGGAAAGAACCAGCTTAAACTCTCATTGAAGTCTGAAGTGTGAGCAACAAGAAAAAGTCTTTTTCTCCTTCTCCTTAGGGCCTAGCCTGGCAATTCTGACCTCAGCAGAATCCTGCATTTACCAATCAGATATAAAGATCAGGGCCTCAGATAATCTTGATATGAAAATGAAGTGAAAGAACAAGACACCAATTTTACAGTATGTTTTCTGGCCATAATCTTCTTAACATATGTGTTATTGTGCTGACAAAGAGACTTGCAAATTAAGGACATTCTGAATTTCCACATATTTCAAGTACTTTTAATTTCCTTGACTGTCAACCAGAAACACTTTCTGGTCTGAAAAATGAGGACAACAAGGAAATCAGTCCTCTTATTGCATGTAAACAGAATATATCTTTAATTTTGCTAGGAAATTCTCTGAGTGGCTGTGCTGCCTTTTCTTTGGCTTTGTTCTGTGAAAGAGTAGGGAAAGTGAAACTAGAATTACCCATCACAAATTCACCCATAAATCAAATTTTGATAGGGAATTTGACATGGTATTGAAAAGTATGTGGGAGAAGGTCCATAATACAGCAAGTTTTTGTGTAGGCAAGAAAGGAAAACTAGAAAGGAAAACTAGAGAGATGTGGCTGCAACACAAAAAAAACAAACACAAAACCAACCTGAAAGCTGAGGTTTTTAACCAGAGCAGTAGCGAGTGAGTTCCCAGTAACAAGTGAAAGGAAGATCCATAAGAAAGCAAAACTTACCCTCCTTTGCTTGGTGGCTGCCAGCATTATTGCAGTCAGGCCCCAGCTGTGTTCCTGGCAGCAGCTGTAGGGTGCAAAGGAAGAGACTGCAAAGAGTGTGCAGGGAGCTGGGCCTCATTGAGGGCTGGGTTAAGGATGTGCTGGGGGTGATGGAGCTGTTCACTGTGGTTTCAGCTGCCAGGCTGATGATCTGGATTGATTCAGCTGGGCCACAGCTGGGAACTGGCATCCCTTTGCATTTTCCTCTTTCCACTAAAAAGCAAGATAGGGCTTGCTGTGCTGTGCCCCTTCAGAAAGGGTTCTACAGACCCTTCTCCTTTGGAAATCTAAGCTTGCTTTTACAAGTTGTTCAGGGATTTTCATGAACTTTTCTGCCTTTGTTTCGTTTTTACTAACCCAAGAATGTAATTGCTGTAGTGAGAGGAATTTGCTGTATTTTGTATCTTACCCATATCTGTGGCTCTTCCAGCTTCCACCTTGATTTCTCCTTCCACCTCATTTGTGATATCTATGGAATGGCCTTGTGGCTTCAAACATCCTATTCTTACTTACTTCTAGTTCTCTGTTATTTTATTTCCATTGCAAAAGAAAAAGCAAATTAAACAAGTTTGTAAGTATTGCTCCTAACAGTTAAATGGTTGCTTTGTTTCGTTCTGAATCTCTGATTACTTCAGGGTCCAATGAAACAACTGCCCTTTATAAAGGTACCAATTCCTAAATTATTCTGAGATCCTTTTGGGATGAAAAGCTTTGCTTAAAATGTGATGGAGGCATGAATCCATACAAGACACCAGAGAACAGGTGGAAGGAGATCCTAGTTTTAAATTGTAAAGGAAGCTTATGAAACTGCCTTAGTCCTAACTCACTAGAGCAATTACATCCTGCCTTAGCATGCATTCCTCAGACCTGGACTTTTGTATGTCAGTGGCCTTTCATGATCTAAGTGTCCAGATGGGAGATCAAGAATTTTTCCTTAAAACCCCAAGAAGCTAGAGATTACAAACCTCAATATCAGCCACAATGGTCTGTTCACTTGGCTGCCAGAAAGTTGCTTTGAAGAAGTTCTTTGCCCTGGGGTAGGGTATTCCACTCCTCTCTGCTGCTGAAAGCTTAGTGCCTAACTGATCTTTCAATTCACTTTGCTTAGGTACAGCAGAGTACCTCTGACTGATGAAACTTTGCCCCTCTTTGAGTTAAAAAAAATCCCAACATTTAGCTGAATTAAAAAAGTACATTTGGCTGAAAGGATATTTTTTTAAGTGGTAAAGGTGTATTTTAAAATACGGATCTGCAAATCTAAAAGAATAATCTTTATTTCATCCATTAGCCAGAAAAGTGGAATAAAATCAAACTAGTGGTAACACAAGAAGATGTAGAACTAGCATACCAGGAGGCGATGATGAATATGGCACGACTGAACAGAACAGGTAAGTAGAGAAGTGTGTGCTGGGGGGGCAAATGGGAGATGGGTTTATCCAGTCCCATACTTAATTCCATTTCACTGCCACAGGGAAGTGTAACACAGCCACTTCATCCTTTCTGTCCCATC
Organism: Forpus xanthops; assembly: GCA_032466535.1. Lineage (NCBI taxonomy): Eukaryota > Metazoa > Chordata > Aves > Psittaciformes > Psittacidae > Forpus > Forpus xanthops. The sequence goes on along the minus strand of JASSUY010007138.1, from coordinate 49,778 downwards.
GTTCTGCTGTTCAGTGCTTGTGAAGCAAGCAAATTAAAATCAAACACCCTCTTTTAATTACACAGCAAAAGCAAAATGTTGCTGGAGATGATTATGACTCATGTGAGTGCTGCAAGTAACATCCCAGTGAGTGAGAGGATGTTTTAAAGGGCAATATATTGGATTTATTCCTTATTTTCTGAGCCTGGAGAACTTGTGAGGCCTGACTGGAAAAATGCAGAATAAAAAAGGCAAAGCTTTTCAGTTTTGTACACTTCAATTTAAATTATTGCTTTTTATTTTTCTTATGTGCTTCTCAAAGCGTGGAATATGTAGCATGTGATTGTTGTTGGGTTTTGGAGTTTTCCTCCTCTGTTTTTGTAGGTTTGTGTGTTTGTTTCTTTTAAGTTTGCTTTTATCCTGGAAATTTTAATCCAGGATTTTTCTTCTTTGCTCAAAGTATCCTTGGAGGAGTGGAGAATTGACCCAGGTGTTTCCTTACTTCTCAGTTGGAGGAGCAGGGTAGTGAAATAGATCTTCTCCTGTTTTATTCAGTTTTCATTTGGCATTTGTTGTCATCCCACTGGTGTTTCATTCTTTCTCTAAGTCTTCCAGGACAAATAAATGACCAGGATTGTCTTGTAGGAAAGAACTGGGGTTCCTACTGACATATGTAGAAGCAGCAAAGAAGGGCAAAACATTCTTGGTTTTGTTTTGTCCACTTACTCTTGTCAGGCACCTTTAACAACACTTAAATATTTTTAACTGGAGCCATTATCCTGCATGCAGAGGTACCCTTCTCCCACCCAGGGCTCTGTAGCTGCAAATGCTCAGGAATTCCATGCATGCATAGATGGAAAACTGGGACCCTTCTCTCAGGACCTGCAGGATTTGATCTTAAGCTTGAAACTCAAGTGTTCAGAACTTAAGTTCTGATGTGGTGGTTTTATGGAGTGGCAGGGGAAGAGATGTGAGAGAACTGACTCAGGATAAACCTGGTCTTTGCCCTTACTTAAGCAAAGCTTAGCTCAGAGCCTGTCTGGCTCTCAACTTGGAATCTGCGTCAAACCCCTTGTTCTATATACTAATACAAATTAGTAGCACATGTCTAATGGAGCATGGTCATGAATATAACTGCAGTGCTGGATTTTCAGCATGATTTAATACCTTAAATACAAGTAGGATTTTTTTTATGGGTTATGTTAGTATTGGTGAATTCCAGTTCCCTTCAACCATGATTTCTTACTTTATTAATTTAAACAGTAACCCAATTTGAATTAAAGGTATGCAACTTCATTGAAACCGTGCATCATATTGTTGAAGCATTGCTTTACCTGGTAACTTTCTTTCTGATTTAGTTTTGGTTTTCCTCTCCCTCTCTTGTAGCTGCTGGACTCATGCACACTTTCAATGCACATGCAGCTACAGACATCACAGGGTTTGGAATCCTTGGGCATGCACAGAACCTTGCCAAGCAGCAGAGAAATGAGGTGTCCTTTGTTATTCACAACCTTCCTGTACTTGCTAAGATGGCTGCTGTCAGTAAGGCTTGTGGAAATATGTTTGGCCTCATGCACGGGACTTGTCCGGAGACTTCAGGTAGGTGGCACTTGTACCACCCCTCTTCCTTCCCTACACCTCCACGTTAGAATTTAGTAACTTTACAAATGCACAAACCATGTGTTTTGCATTCAAAACCACAGTTGGTTTGGCATACAGCCAAGCTAATGAGCATTATTAGCCACACAACTGTTCACAATTCATTTGTTCAGTCTAACTTCCAAACCACCATTCTATTCTGAATGCCTTCTGCTTCCTTATGAAACACTATTACACAAACCCTTGCTGTATCTAGAACATTTGGCAGTTAGAGGTTAGTGATGATTCTGAATTCTTTTGAAACCTGTTGGGGTTTTTTATTAGCTGTTAACTCCAGAACAGTGAATAGCTGAAATTCCCAGCGCAGCTGACAGGTTTTTTCCACAGTAAAAGCTACCTGCAGTAGGTTTGCCAGCCAGATGAGTATGGGTTTGTTTCTCATTATGAATATGTGTGAAGTTTCATGCTGAATGGACCACTCTTGGTGACTGGGGGCTTCTGTTCACAGCATACCCAAGAATATAGATTTTTCTCCCTTATCTTTATGAAATCTGACATTAAGGGACTGTGAATGGCAGCAAAGAAAAGAAAAAAAGAAAAATAATTTGCTCTCTGATCCACTCATTTCACTTGAGTTCTGTATTTAAAAGTGCTGCCACTCACAATACGATTCTGTGATTCTATGACAATGCATGCAACAGATGCATACTGAGAATGGCTATAGACAAACAGTTAAGCCGCCATCAGGTGATAAGAACTTCTGATGGGTTAGAGGTTGCCCTATTATTAGTGTAGGCCACTTTGCTGATTTGTTTTTCTTGTTTAATCTCACTTCTTTTGGGGAAATGGAGAAGATGCAGCAGCAAATCTGTCTTTTTCTCTTATCTCATTTCCCCACCCTCTTCCTGCTCTCCAAAAGTATTATCCAAGTTCTCTGCAGCTCACAACTGAGGGGGCCCCTTGAAGTAAAACAGTCTGAAGATCTGGAAAGAAGCATCACAGTGAGAGCCATAAACTTCCCCCCTAGTGAATACACAACATACCAGGATCTGCTGAACTGTTCCTTAGCCATCTGTGTTTAAACCGACACTCTGTCCTACAGAGACAGTGTGGCTCAGATGATGTGTAATAGGATATGGGATGTGAACCCTTTCAAGAGTTCAAATCCAGTGTCAGACAGCAGGGACCAGAAATATCTGGTGGCACTTTGGCAAGCTGTGTCAGTAAGGTTGGCAGTACCAGGCAGATTCTTACTACCCAGGAGCCTACCCAACCAAAGCACTAGTAGCATTTGGTATTGGTTGCAGGGAGTCCAAAACAATAGCATGGGCACAGATCTGGGACTGCAAAATGCTCTTTCAGATGAGTGGCTGAGGCAGAGGTTTGTATGGGAATGGTTATGGAATGCTGGAGTCTTCAGAGCTGCCCATCCTGCACCCTGGTGATATCCAGTTCTGTCTTTCCACTGAAGGAATATAAAGCAGCGCGGATGTCTGCACTGCTGGCAGAGTACTTGGAAGTGGAAAACAGTTGACTTCGGAATTTCTTCTGGGACTGAGCAGGAGGTGTCTTTGAAATGCTGACAGGTAGATGCTGATGGGAAAACCAGGACATATCTGGTTATTTGTGAGCTTTGGGTGCCTCAAAACATGTATATTTGATTTCATCACAGCTCTGCATTTCTTGCATTAGAGGTGACTGGAGAGATTTGTTACAGGGCAGTGTCTGCCAAGTGTCAGAAAGATCCATAGCCACGTGGATGCAATAGCTCTGCTCTGAAAGCTCTGTAAGTGCATTCCCATAGGCTTTCAGCTTATACTGGATAGCCTGACATATTGCAGCAATGCATGTTAGTTTGGGCATAGTGTGCTGGGGTGGCTCCTTAGCACTCAGACCTGGGCTGTTCACACACTTCATGTCCTGGGGTTGATTTACATGAAGCCTCTGCCTTGCTGTGCCTGTATACCCAGTTGTGAGGATGCTTTCTGGGGGAGCTGCTCAGGGCTGCTCATACCACAGTACATATGCAGTCTTTCTCTATTGGCTTAAACTTCCAGAAATGCTGTCTGTGGCTTCTTCATCTGGGAACAGATGTTTTTCAGCAGTGGGAAGGCAATGAGAAATTTACTGGAAAACAGTTTGGATATTAAGACTCTTGTGTGGGTTTGCTTTTTTTTTCCAGTGCACATTTGCTGGGCATCTGTTGACAAAAGTCAGTGTTGGAAAGATCTATGATGTGATCTGTTCCATCCTCCAGGCACTCTTGCTTATGGTGTATTTTCTTCAGATTGCCATTTTACATGATTTTGTATTCTCTTTTAAAGCTAACTCACTGGTAACGGCTAAAGCTGCAGTCAGGCAATTTGTTTCAGAAGAATTAGTTCTGTGTATTAGACTGGCTATTTGCAGAAACAAATTAGTTACTCTGTGTAGGGTATTTATGCATGTGTGTATTTTTGTCAGTCCTGATAACTTCAGAAGCTGTTGAATGGTGACAGCCACCTTTTTTAGTGCAGAAATATCTCAGTAACTTGGTGTTTGTGCCAATTTTATGGAAATAGGCAGATGGGTAGAAAAGAAGGGCTGTGGTAGTGCCTGGCAAGAGGCAAGGAGTTATCTCATCCTTTCATAAGTCACTGTGGGAAGAAGCTATTAGTAGGAGCAAGGGCACTTGGTTTCTATTGTCTGTCCTGCTTTTGAAGTCTTCAGTGTCCACTTCCCTGCTTGCAAAACAGCTGTTAAAACAGCAATGTTCAAAACATCTTACCCGAAAACCCGTTTCATTTTTAAAAGTAAGGTAAATGAGGACAGACACCAAGTACCTGCGTCCTTCCAGGCCTCAGCAGCAACATGCAGCCAACTCTCAAATTGCCACAGCCATTCATGTATTCAGTCTACAGCTCATGTGCTTTGTCTTCAGTGGTGGCTGACACCCACCTTAGAAACTTTGCACCATGAACTGCTGCTTGCTTCAGTGCAAGTGACACTGAGGCTTCATTTTCCACAGGCAACAACTTAAAGTCATGGTGGTTTTGACCTTGCACTGGTGAAGACTTCTTGTGGTTGTCCATGGGACAAAACCCAGAGCACGTGGAAACACCAATAATACAGGCTAAACTACATAGTACTTACCCAAAGGGTTAAAGAGGCTGGTCAGTTTAGCAGAGAAATAATTAGAATCCCTACATACAGGAATCCTGTTGCCCATTGAGAGTAGCCCATAGCCTTTAATAAGGGTTATTGACCAAACTGTGGGATGCAGTCAGCAGGTGGGAAGTGATTCTTGATTGGAAACTGGGATTTTGTGCATTTTTTTCTGACCTTGCTAATGAACGTTAACAGGGTATGTATACAAGTGATGCAAAATAGCAGGAAAAGCCTGTGGTGAAAAGGTAATGGAGTGAAGATTACTCTTGTGCTCTTTCTTGTCTCCCTTTTCACCATACTTCTGTTACTCTCTTATGGCTAGTTAGCACATTCTCTGCACTACCACTTGTAAACCTCTTTCCTGACTCACTTGCACCATGACATAAGTTTATCTTCAGTTTGATTTAGAGCCTTCCATTGCAGTGGTACATAATTCCTTTGCAGTCAGTTTGTCTGTTGCATCTGGAGTAGCTTAAACATTGTCTTCTAAGAGAGAGGCATTTTTTTTATGGTTGCCACACCCATTTGCTTCATTAGAACCTGAAAAATGACTGTCACAGCTCAACACATCCTCATATATAATTTTCCTGTTCAGTAACTGCTTTTTCCTCAGTGTCTTTAGTCACTACCGAGAGGACAGTTTGCTTGGAAAAGCAAAATAGAGGTGCCCAAGGTGATGATAAGCTGTCCAAGGGCCACAGAGGAGGAGGTGGCACCCAGCTTAGAGTGGCTGGCTGTCGTAGTTTGAGGCCCCTCAAACGACACTGGCTCAGCAGGTGCCCCTTCACCCCCAGGGTTGGCTCAGAGCCGGTGGCACTGTTTGTGCTGCTGGCTGATGCCCATCTGCCCTTTACCCTGACCAGAAGACTTGGGGTCAAATAGCTCCTTAAGAATAAGCAAAGGTCAGCATGTGCCCAAATTCCTGTTTCTGCAAATGTTCTCCCTTGTCCATGTTCTTCAATCTTTTCCAATGAGAGAAGATAGTTGAACATCCCTTACAAGACGCTACTGTGTGTCAGAATATAGCACAGTGTAGAGACATGAACTGTGCAGTGCTTTGAGCTTTAGTCAGAATTGCAGGATGGTTTGGGTTGGAAGGGACCTTAAAGCTCATCCAGTTCCAACCCCTTGCCATGGGCAGGAACACCTTCCACTAGAGCAGGTTGCTCCAAGCCCCATCCAACCTGGCCTTGAAAACTGCGAGGGATGGGGCAGCCACAGCTTCTCTGGGCACCCTGTGCCAGGGCCTCACCACCCTCACAGGGAAGAGCTTCTTCCTAAGATCTGATCTGAATCTCCCTTCTTTCAGTTCAAATTAAACGCTAATTAGGCATCTGCAGATGAGATCACCGCTCTGGGTTGCAGTGCTTCACATGTTTGCAACATAGCATAAATTTTAAAAAGGGATAGAGAAAAGCAGGATTCTTTTGCAATAAAGGGCAGCACCAAAACACTTAATGGTGTGGTCAAAGCCTCCTGCAAACCTTTGCCAGAGCTGCCAGTGAAACTCATTCTAGTAAATGCACTTGCCAAGCTGCCTTTTCAGTGCTCTTGGGTTTTGGAATAGAAGCATTGTTAGGTTTAACAACTGAATGGGGAGCTTGCTCCCTGGTTATTGTGCTGCTTCTGAAAAACATTCAGTAGGAAATCGAATATTATTCAGTTGTCTTGGAGGAAAGAATCTTATGGGAAAGGCTAAAAAAGGTTAGAAAACTCTCAAACAAAGGGGTCAAAAGGGAGTTCTGGATCAAGCCTGTGTTTCATTTTCTGCTTCTTGTCTTCTCTGGTAATAGTCCCTACTCTGCTGAATAGTTTCACTGCGGGCAAGAGGATTGCTTGCAGAATCAGCTGCTACCAATATGTGCTTATAGGTGTCTGAAGATGACCTTTACCCAAAACGCTTCTGTGCAGAAGCACTATGCAGTCCTCTGTTGGAAGTTCACAATGCTGATGTTGTTTCAGTATGTCATTTGTTGGCATCAGTAGGGTGTCCTTTTGCCAACAACTTTTGTGTGCGTTTGGCTTCATTTACATAGCCAGTAAAAGTGAATCCAGGCACAAACCTCTTTTTGTAAAGCAGGAGCTCAGACTTCCACCATTGCCTTTTCTTGAAGTTTGACAGACTGAAGTCACCAGGTGCTTGTCGAAAGAGGGATCTGTCAGGTCAAGGTTGAAATGCTTTGTGATCAGACTACTTAATGCTCTTTTTTACCTTCACAGGAGGCCTCCTCATCTGTTTACCACGAGAACAGGCAGCACGTTTCTGTGCAGAGATCAAGTCCCCAAAGTACGGCGAAGGCCACCAAGCGTGGATCATCGGCATCGTAGAGAAGGGCAACCGCACGGCACGGATCATCGACAAGCCTCGGATCATCGAAGTTGCGCCTCAGGTGGCCACTCAGAACGTGAACCCCACGCCCGGTGCCACCTCTTAATATAGATGAAATGGCTGTTTTGTTTTTAAATAGATCTATTCCTTTATCATCCTACAATTTAAAGAACTGTAAAGAGAAAAGAAAACCTGTTGTGTCTGCACATCTGGCGGCCTTCGGTCAGTTTATGAGTGGATACAATTAATGAAATAAAATCCATTGCCTTTTTTTCCTGTTACATTAACTGAAGATGCACCTAATCTTGAGGCAGCTTCTGAGTTGAGAATTATATTGTTATCCAATACTGTTGATTCATTTTGAATCTTTAGACACTTATCTCTTGCCGCATAGGCTCTTTTTAAAGGTGCTTTCACGTAGCACAGACATTACCAGTAGTAGTGTCAAATAGCAATTTGTGTCCTTTCATTATATGTATATTTATCATAAGTCTAATCTTGATGCCTTGAGTGATATTCCAGAAAGGCAATAAATTGAGAAGCGACACCATGGGTATACCCAGTAGAAAGAGGGTTGCATGATTACGTTCAATCTTTGATTTTTACTTCTATTTCTTTTGGGTTTTGTTGGTGTTGTTCCTTAAGGTTTAGTCTTACCAAGAGCATCCACAACCCTGGACATTGCTTGGTAGTGCACTGTCTTTAAACCAGCAAGTGCTGACTTTGCATGGATAGCACTTCAGAGTAGAAGGAGTCAATTTCTAACTTTATTATTTGTAGACCTGACAATATTTACTGTATTATCAATGATTTTTTTTCTTTCTTGAGACTGAGGAATAAAGAATTCTTTCTTTCTTTTGCAACGTGATTGGATGTGCTATAGTGCAACAAAGGTTTTTGCAGACCAAAAGGAGGTTCCTGTATAATATTCATTTACAAGTCACTATATAAATAACTACACAAATAATTTTTAAATATAATCAAACTAAAATAAACCTCTGTTCTGTGGATGGTAGTGTTTAATACATTTATATTTTGTATAGTGATTACCAGCCTTTTTTTTGTTCTTCCTTTAAAATCAGCAGCTGTTTAGTATAATTCCTTAGCATTATTTTGTCCTTTGCTCAGCTACATTTTTCTGCACGCTTTTTGTGATCTGTGTTTAAAATCTACATTGCCAACATTGCAGCTTGGACTTCAGCTTGTTATTCAAAATAAATATTTAATTTTTTTTATTGCTCTTGTAGAAGTGCATCAACTTCTTTGCTTCCTGCCTGAATGACAAACTGGAAAGAGGAGAGCTCCTCAGGGCGTTTACTTGATTGCAGCTGTAATTATATTGATAGCTGTTGCTTCTCCTTTGAACCTGGAGTATCTCTCTCCTGCATGCAAGAGCTGGGGGCAAGCAGGTTATCTCCAAGTATATTATCCATTTTAGTTGGTCAGCAGAAAGCATGCAGTGGTTCTGAATTGTTTCCTCTGCCAAGACAACAGGGTTGAGAGCAGCCCTGGGAGTGGAACAGATGCTGAAAGCCAGCTTTCCCCAACAGCAGGAGGATCTCAGATAATGGTTACTGGTACCAGCAAGAGTTACAAGGGCTTCTGTCTGTGAAAAGTGAGTCACTAGAGATGAACCAGTCCAGACATCGAGCAAGGTTCACAGCTCCAGTCTTGCTCCTATGACAACTGGCAAACATGGCTCACCTCTTTCGCTCGTGTTCTCAGCAGGTATCCGTTGCAAAACTAGGTGTCATTTTATTCTTCCCCCCCACTTTGTGAGTAGCCTAAACCATGCAGAGGATCGTGCTCCTGAACAAGACAACTGAGAGTCACGTGTTCACCACAAAACCTCAAAACAGTTACTGAGTTTTTGGCTTTGCTTTGGAGAAAGCTTTTTCACAGCAGTTCTGAAAATAAACATCACAAACCAGTTGTCTGTGCAAAAGATACTGATTTTAATGACTTTTTTCTCCCATTTTTTTTTGAAGTGTGTTCTGTATCATGATATAAAGCAGTGGAGCTGGCTTTTGTTTGTTTTCTTTGTGGTTAAGACTGTTAGTACACAGGTCATTTTATTACATTGAAAAAGCAAAAGAGTTGGGTGCTTATGTGTGAAAGTGCTTGTTACAAACCTGTTGTGTTTTAAACTGGTGCTAGCTGCAAGTTCACCCTCAGCAGAAAATCATACTAGTTGGTAGATACTGGTGAGTTTTCTCACTTACCTTGCTTAGTTAATCACCCAGGTGTGAAACCAACACTGCTCCTTCCCCAGGTGGGTCTTGATTGGTGGAAGGTTCATCGCTGGGAGGGAGGCAGGCTGCTTATGCAGCAAGGAGAATGGAAATCCACAGCCTTGGCACCAACCTTTCCTGTCAGGAGCTGCTTGGACTTCCAGAGGAACACCTCCATTTGCAGCGGCTGGAGTCATCTATGAGAAAAACCCCTTTCAGGTGAGCTGATGGTAGAAGCCTCTCCTGATGTTTCCTGATGGCTGAAATTTACATCCTGAAGTGCTTCCTGGCTTGGCAGGCTGGTAATAATTGAGTTGGGCAGCCCTCTGTTAGCATTACCTCAGCTGTTCAGGAGTGTGGTCACTTTATGATTTGTTTTGCTAAGAGCATAAGCTGTAGGAAGGCACAGCTTGGGCTAGCAGGTCCAAAGTTGTGTATCTTTAAGTAAGACTCTTAAAGATCTCCTTTTAAACACAGTTATTTAAGATTCTGGCATCAAAAAGCCATAAAAAAGCAGCAGTGAACAGTTGTTTGACCTCTCTTCAGTCATTGACACAAATGTCATGTACTGTTGTTTGCTCACACAGGTACCTCTGCACACATCAGCTTCTACCCCTCGGTATGAAGAAACTGCTTACAAAACTGCATCGAAGTTGTGAGGAGAGTGGAGATTAAATACTTTTAACGGGAATATCTACCAGCCTAATGAACAACTTCAGTAAGTAGCAGATGTTAATGGAAAGCCAATATCTGTTCTAATCTGCTCTAGTTGAAGATGTCCCTGCTCACTGCAGGGAAGGGTGGTTGGACTTTATGATCCTTGAAGGTCTCTTCCAACCCAAACAATTCTATGATTTGAATTTGGTTGTTTCCTCAGCCTTTTGCTTTGCTCCTTGCATCAGGAAAGAATAACACTCTTAAAACTATCTGTGGCAGTATATAAAGTCCAAAGAGTTTTAGCCTTTCTTTTTTAGATGTTATTTTGAGTTAATATTTGCCTACAAATTCAGGACTGAGCCTTTTCTTCTTAATGATACAAAAACTAGTGTGAATGCTGCAGTGAGAGGGCAGCAAACCTGAGTGGGTGAGGGGGACAGACGTGCACCATGGCCAACCCATGCTGTACTGATTTGTTACTGAATTGTCTGGTAAACAGGCAGGAAGAGACCTTCTGGGTGTGCATTTGCAATCTGACCACAGGACGTGATTGGGAACTTCTGTGGTTGATGCTTGAAGAGGAGAAAGGTAACAAAATACCTTCTTAACTTGGCTTTTGAACTGGCATTTTTCCAAGGCTGGTGGTCAGGAGAGAGAATACCTAAATGGGGCCTTTGAGAAATCTGGAGAGGGACTTTTTGCAAGGGCATGGAGTGACAGGACAAGGGAGAATGGCTTTAAACTGAAAGAGGGGAGACTTAAATTATTGATTAGGAAGTTCTTCCCTGTGAGGATGCTGAGGTGCTGGCACAGGGTGCCCAGAGAAGCTGTGGCTGCCCCATCCCTGGCAGCGTTCATGGCCAGGTTGGACGTGACTTGGAGTAACACACTCTATAGTAGAAGGTGCCCCTGCCCATGGCAAGAGTTGGAACTGGATGAGCCTTAAGGTCCCTTCCAATCCAAACTAGTCTGTGATTCTATGAGAAGGGGATCCCTTCTGGGAGCTTCAGGACCTCAACAGAGCAACATCTCTGTGAAGGAGACTTCCACATATTAGGTCTCTAAGCTGGCATTGCAAGACTCAACTACCAAGGAAAAACTTGGGTATTTTTAAGCTTTTGGTGCTCAGAGCTGTCTATGATGGCTCCAGCCATCTCTGGCACTTCTGAAGGTGTCTGTGTCCATAGGAGTGCGTTGGACCCACAGATCAGAGGTGAGGGACCACTGTAACCCTAAGACCCCATTTCCCATGCTGGGGAGAGGGAAACCAGGCTGCAGTATCTGAGGAGCGCCCAAGCCCTGAGATTCAGGAGAGGCCAGGAACTAGAGGTAGGGTTTAGCTTTTGTGAAAGGTAGTGCTGCTCGAGTTGTGTCTCAACACATCATGTGCCCTTCACATGGAATGTCTCAACTGGCTTTAATCTGGCTTGCTCTGCTTCCAGCCACAGCATTTAGACTTCAGCACAGGCTTTGCTGTTCCAGATGTATTTAAGCTAATGCTGATATTCCAACCAGTGCTGTTTTGTGCCTTTGCTTGCAATGTTGACATATTTTCTGTTGTATCTTTCTAAGGCATGAAAAAGCTCCTGTCCCACATCTCCAACCATCAGAGAGGGCAAAATTAAAGCAACAGAAGAATGGTCTTGAGACTCTCAAGGTAAAAATAACTTCAGATGCACATTCCTTATGTAGTAGGTCACCTGGCGGATGCTTCTACCACTGAAACTGAACTCACAGAACAATTTGACTTGGAACAGATGTCTTGCAGTCTCCTGGTCCAAAGCAGGGACAATCCTGAAGTGAAATTAGGTTGCTCAGGCCTGTGTGCAGTCAGACTTTGAATACTTCCGAAGACAGGAATTTCAGTCTCTCTGCACCCCTTGTTTCAGTGCTGGCCTTCCCATTTCTGCAGGATTTATAGCTACCAGGGTATTTGCTTGCTGCAGTTTGTGCCCATTGTCTCTCAATTTTGCTGTAAGCTTTCATGAAGACTGTGGCTGTCTTCTCTATCTCTCCCCATCAGGTACTAGCAGGCAGCTGTAGGATCTCCCTGGAGTCTCCTCTTCAAGCTGAGCTATTTTCTCAGCCTTTCCTTGAGCACCATGTGCTTCAGCCCCCTCACTTTAGTGGCTCTCCACTCCATTGAACTCACTCTAGGATGTCAGGATCTGTGCTGGGGAGCCCAAAACTAGACAAGATGTAATTGCACAAACTGCCTTATAGGAGGGAAGAACCACTTCCCTTAACACTCTGGCCACACTCTTGTCCATGCAGCCCAACACACAGCCATCCCTTTTCATCACAAGCACAAACCACTTGCTCATTTTCAACTTGTCCATCGAGTACTTTCCTGCAAAACAGCTTTGGAGGCAGGCAGGACCCAGCTTGTCCTGCAGCACAGAGTTATTCCATGCCATGTACAGCACTCTGCTGAACATCCAAGGGTTCCTGTTGAGGTCCCACCAGCCATCAGGATGGCTCCCCCAGCTTCCTGAGGATTCATTCCTGTCCAGGTCAGTAACAAAGAGGTAAACCAGCATCAGTTCTGCTATTGAATGCTGAAAGATGCAACTAGTAACCAAGTGCACTTCATACTGCTCATGACAGCCCTTTCTGTCCCAAGAAGGTAAAAGTCTTCCCAAGGCCAAGATGCAAGTTGCTTGTTGCCCTACTCTAATCCGCAGAGTCATTCTGTCACAGAAAGTGAGGAGACTGGCCAGGCCCAATTTGCTTTGGTAAATCTCTGCTGGCTGTTCCAAATCCTGTTGTCCTTGGTAAACATGGACACAGTAAATCCAGGCAGATTTACTGGACCATCTTTTAGGAGACAGGTCCAAAAAGATCCTTCTTTTCCTCTTTGCCTTTTCTCAGTAACTAGAAGCCTTTCCTGGTACCAGGGAAGACAGAACAGCTTTGCAGTCACATTGGCTCCTATAGATAAAGCCCACATGGTCCCATGGACTTGAGAATGCCCAGCCTGCCTCAGTGGTCTCTATCTTAGTCTGCTGCAGTGTGGATTATAGTCTGTGGCTCCAAACCATACAGCTTGGCACAGGGAAGCCAATAACAGACCAGGCCAGCATGTCCCAAGGCAGAGAAACCATTGAGACCATTGACCTTTCCCATGTCCTTTGTCTCTACATCTCTCTGATTTGTCCTCCACTGGGTCCACACTTTCCTTTGCCTTCTCTTTGCTGCTAATGTATCCATAGAATCCCTTCTTGAATCTTCTGGTGATGAGAAGTGAACCTGCGCATTGGTGGTGGATTTTGTTGTTGTTCTTGTTATTGTCTCATCTACATCTGTTTTCGCTGGCATCTGAGTTGAAAAAGCTAATTTTGCTGGGTTGGAGCAGGTGCTACTTCCCACCACAGTAAATTAAGCTTTCTGAAGGCCTCATCTTTGGAATTACAGTTCTGATCATAATGTGGGGTTTAATAGTCAATTGAGATGCTTATTAAATTATAGCACTGTGAATTAGGACCATTCCTGTACTGCTGGAGAAATCTCAATCATTTAGGTTTTATTAGTTGTGTGATTTAATGAACAGAAAACATTAAAAGCCAAATGCAAAACAGCTGCATAAAAATGTTCCATAACATTCAGGAAGCCAACAGACATAGCTGTAAAAATACTTTGCGGAGGCACAGCCTCTCTTCAATGCCATTCATTTTAATAAAAGGATGAATGCCACCATCAGTTTTCTTAATGAAGAAGATCTCTCCCTCATTTCTTTTCCTACATTCATGAGATTCAGTCTGTACTTTAGTGATGCTTACCAGTGGACTGGAAAATTGCTTTGGACTGGTTTGGGTTCACACACTTCAGTGTTTAAAGTACATGGCTACATCACAACTAGCCATCATGCTGCTGATGTTGCCGTGTGGTTCTTAGTGCTGCAGCCTCGAGTAGTGCCAGCAAGACCTGACATCAGTCTTTTGTTGTACTGAAGTTTGATCATGGTCTGTATGAGTGTGAGGGCACCTTAATCACCCACTCCTCCACGCCAAGGTGGAGGAGGTATCCTGTATTAGTGGTTTGATGTGACAGGGTGGTCCAGTGACACTGCACAAGCCGGTATTACTAGCTCTTACCAGCAGTATTATCAAGATTACCAGAGAAGCAGTAAGTAAAAAGGAATCATTGTATTCAGTGCACAGAGAGATTAGTTTTTTGAGGCTGCTCTTGTTTGAAAGTGCATATATATGCCTATGAAAATGTGTATTATGTATGTACAGAAGCATCTTACTTCTCAAACTCCTAAATCAGGACAGCAAAGTCACTAAGTACTTGTTTATTTTTCCCAGATACCAAAGATACCTTTGCATAAGATGCTGTCAAACATGTACCAGTGGAAGAAATATCTACATTGCAGACAGGTTCGTGTCAGAACTGGTGTGTATAACATTGTTCTGCTTTATCTTTTGAATGAAAATCTTACCTGGCTTTTGAAACTGATGAAGATTTATTGAGGTTCCTGTTTCAGTGTGGATTGTGAAGCCAATTGCAGCATATATCTGAATTACAAATAGACCTTTCAGTGCAGTTCTAATTAGAACTTTGGTAATAAAACTGTTACTCTAGTTGCTCCCTCCTCACTTGAATTTGACTTGACTTTTAATAACTTTGTTTACCTCTGACTGTTTTCCTATAACTTGGGAGTCAAAGGTCTGATTTTGTTGGCAATGAAGGGCTGGGTGCTGTCACTGCTGCTACTTCTGAGTACACAGAATGGTTTTGAGAAGTTTTTGCCTGGGTTCCTCACCTTGTTTGTCCCACTCTTGTGAACAGCCCACGTTTTGTTGTAGCCCCCAAAGGATGAGACTCCATTGAGCATACGTGGAACTGCTGCCAGTGAGAACCATAAATAGGAACATACTCCAGTCCAGGCAGCTGCCACAGATGGAGTAGGTAAGCCTGCTCTGGTACATCTTTACTTAAAACATTGGGAGTTTTGCCACTGAGTTTAAAGGGAATCAGCTTTTAAAATACAGGTTAAGTTCAGAAGCACTTTCTATCCATGCCTTGGCTTCTGATAATCTGTAGCACCAACATGAAGCTTAGTATATTGACAGCTGAAATCAACATGTCGCCTTGAGTTCCAGAAAAACCTGCTGCAAAATGCAGTTAAGCTCCCAGAAGTATCTGTGATGTAAAGATCTGGTGCACACACTGTAATCATCAGACCACCTGGAGCAACAGGGGATTTGCTGTTTGTGGTGCATCTTTGGGAGCAGGGCCTGGCTGGATCACTCAGGAGCAAACGGTTTATGAACTGTGAGGATCCATGTTCATATATCGGGTTGGCAAAATAATGCAGATTCTCAGCACAACCCACCTCGAGTCCTGATGCCGCTCTCCAGCTTATTATAGGGTATGTGTTACTGGATTTGCTACCCTCAGTTTACCACTACTCTCTCATCCCGATCCCCAACTTCTCCATCTCCTGGGGAAGCAGCCTGCAAGGCTGGAACCGGGAGCAGGCAGCATGTCTTCCTCCCACCTTCAGCCTCCTCAGAGCTGTTACCTCTGTCCCCACTTCCCTGCTCTGTCCTGGTTAGAGATGAATCCCCTTGGCTAGGGAAAGATAAAGGACAGCAAATTCCATCAGGAGATACCCCACCTCCAGCAGCATGTGCTTTGCACAGGGCTGCAGAGGATGAACTGATCATCACACCAATGGCACAAGCCAGCCTGAACCATGACACAGGGGGCCTGAAGTCCACATTGCAGGAAGTGTGAGGCTCTATGGTGCAGCAGCAACAGGGACACATGCAGAGATGATGAAAACCATTTTCTGAACTGTGCTGCAGGCCCTGGGGCTGTGTTCAGTCCCTTAATATTCTTCTCCTCGCATGTCGGTCGATGAACTCATAGAGTTAATTAAAGCAGATGAGTGTGCTAAGGGCAGTGTACATTGAATATACCACTTGTAAGTGCATTCCAGCTTCAGAGGAATACCAAGCCTCTATACAGCTTGTTCTTTTCAATGCCTATTTGTAGCTCCCCATTTTTTATGCCGCTTCCCATTCTCCTTACACCAGGTTTTTCCTCCCCTGGGTTTTTTTTCCTTCTTCTCCAGTGCACTGTGACTCCTGATTCCTGTTGCTCCTTCTCACTGTAAAGCACCAGAGTTGTCCCAGAAGGCTGGACAGAAATGCCATCCAGAGCAACACCCTGGAAGTGGATTTAACCCCAGATCTCTTATCAGTGAAAAACATGCTCTGCCACCCCACCAGGATGACAGTGGGGCCATAAAGAACTCCCCATAGTGATTAATGGAGGTATGAGGCAAGCCCTGACAGTCTCCTTAGAGACAGGAGATACAGAGATAGGAGATGTGAGCCCCGGCCGTGGTCTGCGCCCATGACAGCGCCTTCACTCACGGCTGATGAAATTCCCCAAACCCAGGCACTGCTGCCAGCCAACAGGAACAGCACGGACCGGGGCTGGGCGGTGTTAAGGCATGCGCTGAGCCTTCCCCCCGCACCTCCAGCCTTCACAAGCACCCCCATCCGCAATCCCTGCCAGCCCCTGCTGGCTTCCCGTGGCGCTCTGAGCATGCGCGGCTGCCGGCGCATGCGCGGTTGGGGCTGAGGCCGTCCCCTAGGGCCCTGCTCCTGCCCGGCCGCGCTCGTACGGTCAGGCTGGGCTCGGAGCTCGGCCTACCCCGGCGCGATGGAGCAGGTCGGGAAACGGTTTGCGGCTCGGTTGGATGCTATCCTCCGGCACGTCTCCCCACGGGTGGGAGCAGCCCCTGCTCCTGTATCCTTTGTGGTGTGGGAGCCGCGCGGGGCGATGGTGGGCCTGTTGGGATAAGGGCCTTACGTCCACAGCCCCTTGTTTGTGTGTGCGAGGAGGGGTTCTATGGTGGCTTGGCCTGCAAGGACAGCCTGCCTGGGAAGGAGTTGCCACTTATCCCTATAGTAATAGGGTGGTGACTTGCAGGGGGGCTGTGTCCCACACAGCCCCTCAGCAAGCAGGGATGCACTAGGGCATTGCTTCCCCATCACCCCTTATAGGTGTTTTGGGTTCAGCACCCATCCCACCCCAAAAACCTCTTTCTGAGCTTCAGCTCTGCAACCGGCCGGGTGCTAGGGATTGCATCTCTTGAACCCCCTATTGCACATCTCTGCCAGCACGGAGCAGGGGGGTGCCCTGCAGAGGGTTCTTCCGGAGGTTTGGAGGTGATAGACTCTGCAAGGCTTAGCAGCTGAACAGTGAGACTCAGCCTTTGTTGGGAGGTACAGGCTTGACTGGTAGCCAGCAGCAGGAGAAATATCAGGGTTTGCTTTGTGAGTGGGAAATAGGGTGGAAATGTAGGAGACTGGCAGCTTCATGATGGACCAGAGAAAGGAAACCAGGGCAGAAACAAGTTTTCATGTTGATCTGTCCCATGTGTCCACAAGTTAAACGAGGGCTGCAT
Organism: Forpus xanthops; assembly: GCA_032466535.1. Taxonomy (NCBI): domain Eukaryota; kingdom Metazoa; phylum Chordata; class Aves; order Psittaciformes; family Psittacidae; genus Forpus; species Forpus xanthops. Next base: position 32,410 of record JASSUY010007138.1, on the reverse strand, counting down.
GTGGGTGGTGTTTTTAAAGTTGTTGCGTTAAATCTTGCTTTTTTAAAGCATAAAATATGTTTAAAAGCTGCTCATTCTCAGAGAGCTGAGTGCTGACAAGTTTCATCTGAATTACACTAAATTGGCAAAGAGGATGTGATCAAACAGGATGTAGGAGTCTTCAGGTCTATTGAAAACTAAGAAGACGGATGGCAGTGACTCAGACTGCTGTAAGGCAAAGGTGCAAATGGGAACATAACATTAGAAATAAATGAAAGAAGATGTTATGTTTTAACCCCAGCTGGGAGCTAAGTACCACACAGCCTTGTAAAGAGAGAGTAAGGAAGGAGAGGCACTGCACAAAGTGTTTTGGTTTTAAATCCAGCTGCAGTGGTCCTGCACAAGGTGTTTTGGTTTTAAATCCAGCTGCAATGGTCCTGATGTGACGAGATTTGGACAAAAACGTGACTAAGCTGGGCTGAAGCAAGAAAGACATGTGGATAAAGTATATGGCAGAATCTGATAATAATAGGTTTATTTGATATAACTTAAACAGGGGAAGTTTAGATTGGATATAAGGAAGAAATCCTTTACTGTAAGGGTGGTGAGGCACTGGAATGGGTGGCACTCCAAAGGTGGGAAAGACTGTTTTAGAAGCAAAATAAACAAGAGCATGAATTGAATGTCCAGCACAGCACTCATCTTAGTGCACTGCAGGATTTAGGATGCATATGTAGCTGGTTTTCTGCTCTACGGTGCTTGAATGTATGCTCCTTAATTTCCATCTCAGACAAGCATTCCTACTTCAGCCCAAGTGAGTGCCGTTACTGAGCCAGGAAGGTTTTGGTAAGCTGAATCTTCCTTTGTAGAGATTAAAGAGAAATATAACCTGCAGAGCTCAATCCTTTTTTCCACGCCAGCACATGTGTTGATCACCAGATGTTGTGTAGCCTTTTATATCCTGCAAGGGTATAATCTCCTTTGTTTAATAAAGAGGCTTAACCATTCATCTTGGAAATGTCTGCACGGACAGTGTGACTCAAGATGCTATTCCCATGTGCTTCAGAATCTCTGTTGAGAGTAAAGGCTACTGTGGACCAAGCCCAGCTTTAGGAGGGCAAACAGGGAATGCTTTGAATCCTGTCACAGATGTGGTGGGAGGCTGTGTGCAGAGATGCTGCTCCATGGACATGCCATGCCAGAACATGGGGAATGCTGCAGGCCTGCAGAGCTGATGTGGACATGAAGATGTGAAGAGTTTCCCCAGCAGCTTCTGATCCCCCACGTCACCTTCTTCCTGCCAGGTCTCACCAACGTTGCTCCTGTTCTGCCCTACTAATGTGTTTCTCCTCTGTGTCTCAGCTATACCCTGGACAATGATGTCCTCACCACAGAGCAAAGGCAGTTCTATGAAGACAATGGGTATCTGCTCATTAAGAAGTTAGTTTCTGATGAAGACATTGAGCGCTTCAGGTATGGGGCACTCATTGAATGTGCTGCGGGTTCCTGTGTGTAGCAGCATCGTGAGAAAGCTCTGGGAAGCTGGGCTCTCCCATCATGGACATTCCCTCTGCTTTGCAGGAAGGAATTCATGAAGATTTGCAGAAGGGAGGTGAATCCACCAGGAGCTATGATTATGAAAGATGAGTCCTTGAGATCCCAGTATGGTCAGTCTGAAAAAGTGGTTAATAAAGTGCAGGACTTCCAGGAGGATGAAGAATTGTTCAGATACTGTACTCTGCCAGAGGTAAAACTAAGAAGTAACCACAAAAAGGGGGATGGTGGTGGAAGAACCTATACGGATGTATCTGTGTTCTAATGCCTGTGTGAAGAAGCTGATTTTGGTCCTGCTAAGGCTATATCCTTTATCCCTTAGAGCCCCTTTATGTCACTCCTAAGGAAGGAATATCATTCCATCTTTTAAGAGTGTTCTGCATGAGCACAGGATGGATGGACTATGTTCAGGGCATATTTAAAGCAGTGCACCTCTGTTCATGTGATGCAGAGACAGTCAGGAATGTGACAGCCCAAACCATGCCAGTCTATTGACAGACCAGCAGCACTTTCTGAATGTCTTTTGCAGGCAAAGCACCGGCTGTCTGAGCAGGTCCAGCTTTGCAGCCAGTGTTCATGTTGTGGCAGGCAGCCACAGTGGCTTTGTGGAAGTATGACCCTCCCCTTCTCTTCAGGATCCCACCTACCAGCCTGCTGCACCATCTCCTACCACCATGCCCATTTGTGTGCTATGCCAGATCCTGCCTCCTGTCCTGCATCCCTCCATCCCAAACTCCTCCTCCTGTACCCTAGTCCTTAAACTTCCAGGTCTCAGTGCTTCCTCAGCAATCTTTCCTCTTGTCTTCATACTTCTAATATATATATTATTAATGTTTTCTTCCGTGTAGGTCCTCAAATATGTTGAGTGCTTCACAGGACCAAACATCATGGCAATGCACACCATGCTGATAAATAAACTTCCAGATTCTGGTAAGGAAAACTTGGATAAGAGGAAAACAGAGACACTGCTGTGCTGTCTATCCTGCCAAGGTTTAACTTAGTGTTTTAGAAAAGGTGTTTAAAAAGACAAATGAGACAAATCAAAACCAAGTAACCGAATATTTATGAAGCCACTTTGTTAATTGTTTTCTTTAACCATGGCTTAATGAGGTAAAGTTTCTTTCAGTGTTCAGTGGATGTTTGCAGAAGATGGTGGTTGTCTTGGGTGTCTTTAAACACTCACATGTTCAAAGTGAGCAAGCAAGCTCCCTGTTTGGCCCTTACGTAAGCACAGCTGGCTCAGGGTTTAAAACATGGCATGTTTTTTAAGCTCATGAACTAAATTAAGTTTCATTAACTTTTCATTAACGTTTTCAAATGTGTTGAAAATGAGAGCTCCTGTTGACCTTGGTAAATAGAGATAACCACAGAGATCATCCTTTGCTTGGAGCTTGTGTGCTCCTGATCTCAGCACTTCCATAGGAAGATACCTGAATAGGTGCCAAGCAAAGGAACTTGAAGCCAAGTTCATACTGCTGAAAGCTGAGATCATCATTCATGCAGCAGTGGTGGGCAGGGAGAGGAAGAGAACTGGACTCACCATGTTACAGTTCTTCAAAGGAGCTTTGACTCTGCATGTGCTGCTTTGGTTTAGCAAAGTTGAGACCTGAGTCTCAGGTTATTAATCTTAAGGTGTTTCTTATCTCATGTGCAGCTTCTGAGCAGATACGTAACACTGAGTTATTAAAACATGGACTTTGTTCAGGTCATCTCTGCTTGGCATTTTAAATGCCTCACAGAAATCTCTGTCATTTTGGCTTGGAAATTCAACAGAAGACCATGGATTTTTAACATAAAAGCACAGAATTAATGGACAAGAGAAGGGAAGCTGCTCCATGTTTGCAAAGCCTCCATCCCATACATGTGAGGAGTATTTTAGGAGAAGTACAGATCTCAGGAGAGTTTTTGAGGCAAATAAGGCCAGTGGAAACATCCTTACTTCATATATTTTAGCAGCAAACTCAATGGCAAAATAAATACATAAATAATAGCTATAAAAAGCTGTTTTGGTGTGGATGATGTTTCCATTTCCACAGAGGGAAAAGAAGTAATGAAAAGACTTTCACAAGTATTTATACTTGTTTAGACTTCAGGGAGAAAAGCCTCTAGAGCAAAGGCTAATGGATTGCTGATAGACTGTCTGGGGAGGCTGCTGCCTATAAATTGAGATTTATTTTCTTAAATGACGGCTAAATAAACATGTGTTGGGTGCAGCACAGACTGGGCTGGTTCCGCTTGCAACACAGCCATAGAGCAAGTGACTGCAGGCAGCAGCAGCTCTTTGGAAGTCTTTGTACTGGAAAGGTTTGTGCAATGCAGTGTGGGTTAAGGTTCACACAGCCGGGGAGCAGCCAAAGGGCATGGTGAAAACTTGGCAGGGGATGGTGGTGATGGCCAGCAAAAGGAGTCTTCTGTGGGATCATGCAGCCTCCTGGCATTCACTGTGTCCTCACTGCTGTCCCAAGAGCCACCACTGTGATCCCCTTCCTTAGGATGGGTTTAAGCTAACCCATTTGGCTTCCATGGTGTACTGGTACAGGCACTGAGTACACAAAGTCTTTCCAGTGTCAAGCAGCAGCTTCTTAGGACACATTACAACAATGGTTTAATGGGAAGGAGAACGCTGTGTCACGTTTGATGAGGTTGAAGATTTTGAACCTGTGTTGCAGATAAACAGACTTTTCTCCACCCCATGCATCAAGACTTGCACTACTTCCCCTTCCGGCCCGCGGCCCGCATCGTGTGTGCCTGGACTGCCATGGAGAGGGCTGACCAGAACAACGGCTGCCTGGTCGTGCAGCCAGGGACACACAAGATGCCCCTGAAGCCTCATGGCTATCCAAAGCAGGTAGAGCCGCATAGGGGGCTTGGGGAAGGTGTGCATGAGGGAATGGGAAAGCTCACCATGGAGGTGGTGATGGTCAAAGCTGGGGTTTTCAGTGATGGATCTTCTGTTTATGCAAACACTGACTTGCTGCTTCACGAGTAGGTTGCTTGGTTGGCATCACTCCATGTAACCTGGGTAGATTTGCCTCTGCTCCCACCTTTGTGTGTGTCAAGGCATAATGACTTCAACACACACAAGCCTGAGGACTCTTTATCCTCCTGTGAGCTGCTGCCTGGTGAGCACATGCATGATCCTAAAGAGGAGAAACTGGGTAGTGATGGGTGCTCACTGCTCCTGGTGATGGTTATACTGGGAGCAGAAGACTGGAGCCCAGAAGTGACATCAGGTCACACTTATGGGATTCTTCTCTCCAGCCAAAAAAAATGCTCTTAATTGTCTGAATCCAGCTTCAGATCATAGAGAAAGCAGTATTTTGCTGTAGGTCAGGATTGAAATAGGAAGACTTGTAGACAAGTGGGCAGGCTTTTAGGTGGGTACTGCCCAGAGGAAGGCAGAGCAGTGGCTGCACCTTCCACTGAGAACTGGCACTCACTGTGATCTTAACTGAGTAATTTCAACTCAGCCTTCTTTTCTAGGGTGCAGGCAACAAACTTTTCCATGGGCTGCTTGATGAGGATGAGAAGATTCCCAGGGTTCACCTTGTCATGGAGAAGGGAGACACGGTGTTCTTCCATCCCCTGCTCATCCATGGCTCTGGTGTAAACAAGACAACAGGTTTCCGAAAGGTAGGAAAACATCTCTTGATAGAGCTTGGGATATTTGTGATTTTCAATAAGCTCATGGGTATGTGGGTGATTTTTAGATGAGTTTTATCTTACTGATACACTTTTACACACACTGTGTTTAAACATCTCTGTCTTTGGGATATGTGCATGCTGTGGTGCTGCTTGAGAAAAACAGGGCAGGAGTAGAAATTGGATGTAGAATCTGTGTTTGAAGCCCGGCTGCCTGTATTTGCTTTTCCAATAGCTCCCTTTTAGTTGTCCCAGATAGCAGGAACTTCTCTGACTTTATTCCCCCTGCCTGCTTGGTATATCCTCTCTGGATAGCAGGACCCTCCATCATCCATCATTATGTGATACTGATTTATATGCTAACACAATCCATTTTCCTATTTAAGATTTGATCGCACATCATCTATTTGTATCGCATCGTGATCATTCAACTGAAATAGGCAAAAGTGCCCTCCTTTGGCGGCCTCATCCTTCGTCAGAAGTGGATTCATCCAGGCATGTTAGGGAGCTGTAGCCTCTACTGCAGCCACTAGTAGCAATGCAGACGTTTCCCCCCCACCCCAGAACTGCAGCATGGGCTGCTCTGTTTTTTGTTTTTGCCTGCATTGACTGCTTAGCTGGCCCATTCCCTTAGCCCCCCTGTACCAGTTTGCTGGTGTGGAATTCCTCCTGCAATACTGCAAGCAGAGAGAGCATCAGGTACAGAGTCTCATCTGCTGGCTCTTTCCCAGCCAGTGGAGCAATAGTCCTGTTTAATATCCTGCAGAAACACAAGAGCTTCCTTGTAACTGTGTCAAATTCCGGCATTTGTCTTGCTTTTGGAGGCAAATCAGTGAGTATCCTGGAGCTCTCTGAGCCAGGTTATGGTCCAGCTCCCTTTGAGATCTGGCATGATCTCACCTGCAGCTGGCACAGCTCATGTAATGAGAGCTTTTCCAGTGGGGCAGTTCTATTTATTTCCTCTGGACTCTGTTTAAGCAAGAGCTGATTGCAAAATTAAGTGGTTGATGTGACTGGCTGAGTGCAGAAAGTAAGATCCCTCACTGGGCATGCACAGGTATGCGCCAACCTGACTCTGGTTGCTGATACTCACAGAATGCCAGACTGCTTTGGATTGGAAATGACCTTAAAGCTCCTCCAGTTCCAACCCCCTGCCATGGGCAGGGACACCTTCCACTAGACCAGGTTGCTCCAAGCCCCATCCAACCTGGCCTCGAATGCTGCCATGGATGGGGCAGCCACAGCTTCTCTGGGCACCCTATGCCAGTGCCTCAGCACCCTCACAGGGAAGAACTTCTTCCTAATACCTAATCTAAATCTCCCCGTTGTCAGTTTAAAGCCATTCCCCTATGTCCTATCAATGCACACCCTTGGATCAAGTAGTACAGTTCATGCTGGAGGAATGTTTGGGGGAGAAGGAAAGGAAGAGCATGTCAGTAAGCAGGATTATTTCCCCAGCGAGAGTATTTCTCCAAGGGGAAACCCTCTGGAGAGCAGGAGTGCTCAGGAAGGAGGGATTTGCTGACATGGTAAGGGATGGGATGTCCATGATCTGGGATGCATGAGGTTTGCTTCCACCAGTCATTCACAGTTGATGTGGTGATGAGTGATGTGCAGTTTCCTTACACAGAGCATAAGCTGCCACTTCGCCAGCTCTGAGTGCTACTACATTGATGTCAAGAACACAACCCAAGAGCACCTGGAGAAAGAACTGGCAGAAATGGTTTACAAGAAGTACAACATGACTTCTGCGGAACTCAGGGTAAGGCTTGGCTTTATGTCCTTCGTTACTGCCCAGGTCCGTTACCTTTCCTAAGGCAGAATCCCTTGTGTGACAGGTTTGTGCTTTCTACTATGCCCACTTTGCACATCAGGCTGTTTGATGCAGAGGGGTTTGGCAGAACAAAAAGCCTGATGTTCACAGGATTACCAGTAGGCTTTCTGGAGGCCTTTCTGCTCATAAGGCTGCTTCTCACTGTGATGGAGGAGTGGCCTTGCTCTCTGGGCAGCACCTTCACATCCCTTGAGCTCTAGAAGTTCATTCTCCAGCTCTGCTTATCACAGTGGGGTTTACGAGCATGCCTGGATCCCTTCCAGCACTGGCTGAGCTGGTGGAGTTGAGATCAGCACTTTCTTATATGGCTGAGACTGATGTTGCAGCATAAGTGAGGAGGAGCTGCAGACTGCTGTTGTGATGCCTCAAGCCCTGATGTTCCCTCAGGTGCCCTTCTTACAGTGTTGGAGTGGGTCTGGCTTTCTCCCTTTGCAGTGGAGTGAGCTAAAATGGCAAGGCAGGAATAGGGTGAAGTCTTTGCCCCTCACTGCATCCCCTTGTTCACAGTTGTCTGAGTCAGTGCCCCCTGCAATTATATTTGGACTGCATGATGTAAACAGGAAGATGTTGTCATCTCTTGCCCTGAAATTGCAAGTATAAGAAGGTGCAATAAACTCAGTGCTCATCCACAGCTTCTATGGCCGCAGTTCTTACAGTTTCCCCTCCAAATGTCAGATTTTCCATGTAAATCAAGTAGCCACTTCTGACTGCAGTAGCAAACCAGATTTGTTTGGTTAAACATCATCCCCCATCTGTTGTTTACACTGGAGGCTACAGCAGGTATGTTGGCAGCAGTATATATCTGCTCAAAAGAAAGCTAAATGTGGGATAATGGACTGTGGTGAAAACCTGAAACTACTGTGTGAAATGGAGAGCAAAGCTCAATTCTTCAGGGATTTGGCCACTGAAAGAACAATGAACTTTGTTACTGGGAGGGAAATGTGCTGAGTGTATTCATCTGCAGCCGTTCTCAAACACAGGCACAGCTGGTGTCAAGGCAGTGAAGTCTGGAAGTGATAGGCAGTGATTTTCCTTTAGAATGTATGCATTTTACAGCTATTCCAATATCGAGCACCCTGGAAGAGGCTTTCTTTTGGGGATTGTCATGTTTTGTTTTTCCCCATGCTGTGCCTGGGTCTGGTGGAGGGTCCAGCTGTGTTTTACAATCCTGTTCTTACACTTTGTAAAGTTACAGCTTGCTTGGCTTTGGATTCCTGGAGCTATTTGAGAACACAGTGAAACCCAAAGTGAGTGCAATGAGGCTCTTGCCTTTTCATGAGTGGAAATGCCATTGTGCCCATTCAAGCCTCAGATGAATCTGTATTCATGTAGCTTTAACCTTTTAACCACAGGTGGAGCTTTCTCCCAGAGGAGAGCTCCATAGCTCTTACATTTCACCTTCAAAAGGCTAGTGATAAGAGCTAAGTAATCCTCACCCACAGAAACTGAGGTAGGAGCTTGCCCAACATTTATCTTTGTGAAGCAAATAGCAGGAGTCTCTGCTTTACAGCAGTGCCTGCCCAGCACCTGACTTCTAGCTGAGGGCTTGCATCCATATCCATTACCTGGTTCCTGCTGCACAAGGACTATTGCTTGCTCATGGGCAGCAGTGTGCAAGGTGTAATCAGTTGGGAGCTTTTCTGACCACCCAAAGGCACACAAGGAAGGCTCTGTGACTTCAGCAAGGGTGATGTTCTCTGTACTGCTCATGTTTCCTCTTCTGATGCCCCCTGGAGCTGAATCATGAGCGTCTTGCCTTCCAACAACCTTGCAAACAACCTGTCTCTTTGGGGTGAAGGTTGCACCTCTTCCTTACTGTGTTTTTGTTCTTGATATTTAGGATTTGGAATGCTATTCAGTGAATGTTTTGGCATGTTTCTATGGATAGACAGTTATATCTATATGTATCTGTTTCCATGTCTGTAAACTGGAATCTTGGTCATTGTTTTTGCTGGCCCTTAAGGTTTTCTCCTTTGTCCCATTTTTGTCTTGAAGGACATTTGGAACATCCGAGCACGGCTTGTGCAAGGGGAAAGAATTAATCTGTAGAACACCCCCTGAAGAGCAGGATGGAAACCACGGGCCTGAGAATGAGCTTCTCTGGTCGGAGGGTGCAGACCCTACCTGTGCTTTGTTGACCTCTGGTTTGGTAACTTAGCCAAAAGCTGCATCACAAAATCATTGTATGGTAATACGAAGTAATTGCGCTGAGGTTGAGGAGCTGATGTCAAGAGAAATCTAACCTAGAAAACTGGATTTGCTGTGGTTAACATAGAAAATCAAAGAATTAAGGTTTGGAAATAACACCTTGATTTCCTTGATGTGTTTATTCTTGTTTTTAGGAGTTTCTCAGTGACATTCCTGCGGAATGATGCTAGGTTAACATAAGATTTTATGCAAAAAAATCCAGCATTGCCAGCTTCCTTTTCTATGCAAAAGAAATAAAATGAATCAGAATTCACAAGCCCTCAGTATGAGCTCATGTGGGAAGGTATTGGTACAGCTGATGGATATGGGTGTATTTGTACCAGCAGAATCAACTGTGTAAGGAACTGGGTAAATGGGAAACAGCAACCACTCACATAGAAAAATAGGATTGATGGGCTGAAGCATGGTTGCTGGTAGGGTTCCTCAAATGTGACGTGGTGTTGGCATCGCCTCTTCCCAAGCAGTGCTGGCACAAGTTAAGTACATGACTGACAGGTTGGGAGTTACTGGGCCAGTAAGTTGTTGGCCTTACAATGGAACCAAGGCTGTGTGAAATGAGGGGAGAGTCCTTCAGTCTGGGAAAAGGTGCCTTTTGGTGCCACCAGGTTGAGGAGGGGGTTGGATGCTGCTCGGGATGCACTGGTGCAGGGTGATACACACTGATGTGGTCCTCTCACCTTTTACAATGTTTTTTTTTCTTGCTTTCTGAAAGATTCTTCTCCTTTCAGAATCTGTTTTCTGAAATACAGATTAAATCAGAGCAAACCTGGATCCAGAGCTGTGTGGTGTCATTTCTGCTGCTCAGTGGGTGCGTCGTTGAATACCCCAGTGCAAAATGTAAACCCTCATCTCTTTTAAACTACCACTTCCACCTGAAGAAGGTGCCAAAACAGCACCAAAGGCTGCACTGGTGGGTTCTCAAGGCTCCTTCTGTTATCCTGCACTGGTCCTAACCCCTCGGTGATGGGGTGAGGTGTCTGGGCTGTGGTTCCCACCTGGAAACAGGCACAGCCTCTCAGTACCCTCTGGTTTGACCCCAACACTGAGAAGTTTGATGAGGGGGAGACTTTAGGACAGGGCCCCCCAGCCCTGCTCATTGAGTGATCTTGAGTATCCTGGTCCCTACATCCCTTGCCATATACCCTGTATGTAACTGGGGAGATGTGCTGTGATGCCCCTCCGGACTCAGACCTCAGTCTGGTCTATGCTTGCTGCATAGGCTCAAGTGAACGATTTGCAGTGAGCTGGAGGCTCTGCTGCTGAGCTCTGGCTCACAGCCTACCTGGTACTCTCCTTGGGAGTTCTGTGAGGACTTCAGAGCATCCTGTCTGGTTCACAGCACGGGGTTTGCGGGCAGACCACTGCCTGGTGTTACCGGTGCAGCTGAGTTGACTGCAGAGGGAGCTGTGACCACAAAGTGCCACACGTGTCCATCAGACGCACAACTTCCAGACTGCATTATGGCTGGGCTTCTGATCTTAAAGGTCTTTTCCAACTTAGTTGATTCTATGATTCTCTTACTATGACTGGGAGAGGGAAGGGAAGGAAAGGCAGAACTTTACCTTTGTTTTAGAAGTTTGTGCAGCTCTGCTTAAATTAGGCTTAAATTTCCTCTTCAGAGGAGCAAACCCATCAGAGACCTCACAGGGCATGTAAACTCATCAGTTGTTCCACCTGATGGGAGACTCGTGTCCCTACTCCCTCCTGCAACAACAGGTTGAGGTCCTCCAGGGCCTGGGGAGGACTAAGCTTGGGCAAGCTCCTCTCAACTGTGTGCAAGGCCAGCTTGGTGCATCCTAGCAATGCCAAGAAGCCTGATCCCTGCCCTCTGAAATGACCAGGAGCAGAGCCAGATCCAGCAGGGCTTCTCGGCTGCTTCTCAGTAAAGCTACTTACTGGTGCAGGACCGTGTCCCTGGGAGAGCCCTTCTGCGCAGGATATTTGAGCAAGGGATGGAGTCCAGAGGATGCCTCATCAGTCCATGTGCATTTGACCTCCTGTGTGAGGGATCTACACGGTAAGTGCTTTCCGTTTTCTTTTCCCACCCATTGCAGCCAACAGAGATCCTGCAGTTACAGGTTTCCAAAGCACATGCCCCACCAGTGGGAATTCACAGCTAGAAACTCATCTTGGCCTCCAGCACTTGGCTTTGCAGGCAAAAAACCCAAACCACAGCCGTGTATCTCTTAAGGTTTGGTGCAGCTGAGATGTGGTGAATGCCCCATCCCTGGCAGTGTACAAGGCCAGTTTGGAGAGGGCCTTGGGTGATGTGCTTTAGTGGGAGGTGTTCCTGCACATTGCAGGGGGTTGGAACTGGATGATGTCAAGGTCCTTTCCAACCCTAACCATTCTGTGATTCTATGTCAGGAAGGTGACTGCAGGGGGAGCCGAGGCCACAGGAAAGCTGTAAGGTCACATCAGCCTTCAGGTTCAAACTCCCTCTCTGAATTGCACCACGGCAGGGGGCAGGGGAGGAGGGGAAAAGCAATGATTCACCAGATCACTTTATTGTTTCTCTGAGGGAAACCTGCCCACCACACTGCAGCCCCATGGAGAGCAAGTGTAGGAACCCAGAAACACTGCCCATCCCTCAGTGATTATTGCAGTCCCAAAGTATCAAGCTGTTTCCATAAGACAAGAAATTCTGTGGTGAGCATCGCTCCTATGACAGCACCTGTAGGTGGTTTGTCTGTGCTTGGTTTTGACTCTGTTTAAAACTGCTGATAGTAGGTCCATCCTCATGAACAAGTTCTTTTTACTTGCAGTGTGTTGCATAAACCACATTTTCTTTCCTATTGCTTTTTCCTCTGCAGATCCTTAAAGCCATTGAATGCTTCACAGGGCCAAAGCATAACGGCCATATGGATGATGCTGATAAATAAACTTCCAGATCCTGGTAAGCAGAGCTCCAGGGATATGGACATGTGGAAGTTGTTGGTATGCCCAAGTGCTGCATGTTTAACTAAAACAGCACTTACACTTTTGAAAAGTCAATGGAATGGAAATCTGAAAGTATCTGAAGTCATTTTGGGCATAGGATGGTTTAGTTTAGCCCTGGCTCAATGGGATACATTTCTTATTGTTCAGTTTGCAATAGATGTTGAGGCTCCCACACTGGGAGGTGCATGTGTGCCTCCTAAACTGAAGTACTGTTATATCTAACCACGTGTTGTACCTAAAATATTCTTTACATCTAATTTAACCATAGAATCACAGAATGGTTTGGGTTAGAAGGGACCTTAAAGCTCATCCAGTTCCAACCCCCTGCCATTGGTAGGGACATCTCACACTAGAGCAGGTTGCTCAGGTGTGTTTCTCCGGTTTAGGTCTCTGCACCATGTTAGCTGTCCCTCGAGTATTTGGTTTTTAATAAGCAGCATACAGCTTCCAAAAATGCACATAAACCCATCAGCCCCCAGATTCAGCTGCTTATTTAGCCCCTGCACGTGCATGAAACCCCACTGTTCTTTAGGCTTGACATTTCACATGTTGGAAACAAGAACTTCCTGGAGCTTGGTAGAAGACTGTAAATACAGAGGAGATCCTTTGTTTGGAGTTTTTGTGTTGTTTTCCAGACTAATAGTTCAGAGATGTCAAATCTAGGCCGACTCCTGAGCTTGCTTACAGTGCTTGCAAGCTCAGTGCTTTGATGGGAAGGCACTTGAATGGGGGCCAAAAGAAGGAGTTTGAATCCTGGCTTTGGCTTCTGGTGCTGCAGATCAAAGTCTTACTTCATACAAGGGGAATGGGGGGGAGGATGTTTAATTAACCACAATTTTTACAGGGTTGATTTGACTCTTCATCACCTTCTGCAGCTCTGCAGAGCTCAGACCTGCGCTGTTCCTGCTCTGAGGTGATCAACTTCTGTATGGACACAGGGTACGTTGAGTTCTCATTCAGTTTGTTCATGCCATTCCCAACCACTCTGCAGAGCAGCTGCAGACCCAAGAACCATGTTTGACACCTCACTGTGCCATAGAGTGAGATTTAAACTCATTTGGCCTCAGAACTGAGTGACAGCAAGGAGTGTGCTTAGAGCCAGTGCTTCACCTGCAGCTTTGGAGCAGCTCATGGGATGAATTACCAAGGTGATGCTCCTCAGAACAGTGCTATATCACATCTAAAGTGCACGAAGAGTCTTTTCGGTGCAGTCACCCACATCCCCTGTCCTCCAGGTAACCTGAGTTCTCACCACCCCATGCATCAGAATGTGCTCTTATCTTCTAGCCTGAGGACCACACTGTGTGCTCCTGGACCACAATGGAGAGGGACAACCTGGTCACACAGCCAGGGATGCACAAGTTGCCCCTCACAGCTATATAAAGTGGGAGGTAGAGCAGCACAGTCCTATTCTATGTGTGTATGGTATGATTGTCCAGAGAAGCTGTGGTTGCCCCATCCCTGGCAGTGTTCAAGGCCAGGTTGGACGGGGCTTGGAGCAACCTGCTCCAGTGGAAGGTGTCCCTGCTCATGTCAGGGCATTGGAACTGGATGAGCTTTAGGATCTCTACCAACCCAAACCAGTCTGGGATGCTGTGAGGTGCAACTGGGGAAGCTGAGCCTTCTGTGAGATGTGCTAAGATGATCCAGGAAGCAGAGTGGATGACTCCAGTGTCTTTGCAACTGATTAGCAAGGCTTGTAGTCAAACAAGCAGACTCTCCATCAGGCATATTTAATGTACTATCTTCATGAAAAAATGTGAGTAACCTCCTTTGCATCTCTTCTTCTACACTAAGAAACAGTGCTCTAATTTTACTGACCTGTTTCCACTCTTGGTTTCTAGAGTCTGGCAATCAAATTTCTCCATGGGCTGCTGGATTATGATGAGTCCCAGGGTTCACGTTGTCATGGAGAAGGGAGACACTGTGTTCTTCCACCCCCTGCTTATTCATGGCTCCAGAGCAAACAAGACATCAGGTTTCCAAAATGTAGGAGGCCAGCTGCAGATATTTCTTTAGCTGCTGAACGCCATTAATGTCTTAACTAGGAACTGATTGATTACAGAATAAGTGGCTTGGTTGGACTTGATGATCTTAGAGATCTTTTCCAACCCAGCTGATTCTGTGATGTGACTGTGTGGGTGCACAGTAAGAATCCTAATGAACACACCTATCTGCTCTGATTGCCACTCTGGTTGCTGGTAACGGGAAGTCAAGGAAATACTGCTTTAGGTCACGTGTGTCCACAATCCAGATGCACGAGCTTTTTCCTACCAGCCATTTGTAATCACTGTGGTACTGAGTGATGCCCATGCAGAGTATAAGCTGTCACCTCACCAAATGGGCTCTGCAACATCGTTTTTCATTGGAAATGAGAATAAAAGGAGGCAAGTTTGGCCTGCACTCTTGTCCCACATGTACTTTGTTTTTGGAGGGAAGAAAACTGGGTAGCAAGTGGGTTGGGGAAAATGAAATGTTGTGAAATGGTTGGGTGAGTGCAGCTGGCTGAGAGAGCAGCATGTGGCGACACAAGAGACCGCTGCACAGGCTCTGCCCTGAACAACTGACAGTAGTGTGTTTATTGTGAAAGGCTATTAAGTTTTCATGGAGCTGATTTTACTTGGGAGTTAATAAACCCAAAATAGTGAGTGTAGAGGGAAAAAGAGCTGAAGGCTTAATTTTTCCTCAAAGTGGTTATAAAATCCAAGGAAAGCTCGTTTGTGGCAGTGGGGCAAGATGCTATTAACATTTCAGCAGTACCTAAGAAGACGCTTAATGTAGCTAAAAAATAAACCTGATTTCCTAGGTTATTAGGAGAGAAACTGGGTATCCTCCTGCCCATTTTCATACATACCCAGGGAGCTTCGTAGCTGGAGAAACAACCTTGCAGGAAGAATATTTCCCGGTTGGGGTAAAGGGCTGATTTATCAGCTTACTCCTGGTTAATCTTAATGATGGCTCTGAGAATGCATGTTCAGCATTGTATTTGCAATGTGACTTAGCTTAACCCTTTGGGGGTAGCTTCAGCAACACCATGTTGATTCACCAGCAATACTAACTGTGGTGGTGGAAGTTTCTGTCATGTCAATCCAGTTTAATGACTTGCATCCAGTGGTAGTGTTAGGGCACTCACATCCCTCACTCTTCTGTCTGCTCCTCCCTAACACAGCCTGGCATGTGGTTGGGCTTCTTCTTTGCAAGGCTGGAGGTCTTTGTATCATGAGACAGCTTCAGTGACAGCATAGAGCCAGCTGGGCCTGTCAGGTCACTCTGCTGCAAGAAAAGTATCTCTTAGATTGAGGCACATAAAACCCTCAATACATCAATGTCCCCCACCTCTGGTTTGTCCCAGGGGTTAGGGCATTTGTTTCTTTATCCTGTTTTTGCATACGAGGATGAATGGAGAGTATCGCTTTCATTTCTTGGCTCCCAAAGAGGCACATACCTTCCCTACATATCACACTCCTGTAGGCCTGTGTGAAGATGAGTTATCAAAGGTAGGATAATGCTTAAATCTCTGCAGAAATTTCCTTTCCATTGGCCAGAGACAGAACTGGAGAAAACCAAAAGCCTTCAATATGCCGGCTGAAGGCTGATCCTGATGTAGAATTTCATAGTGGTTTTGTGGATGCCAGATGAGAATCTCCTGTGGGTTTGAATATAAGGAAGAAGTTCTTTACTGTGAGGGTGGTGAGACACTGGAACAGATTGCCCAAAGAAGTCGTTAATGCTCCGTCCCTGGCAGTGTTCAAGGCCAGGCTGGACAGAGCCTTGGGTGACATGGTCTAGCGTGAGGTGTTGCTGCCCATGGCAGGGGGTTGGAACTGGATGATCTAAATGGTTGGTCCTTTCCAACCCATTCTACGAATGAGAGTATTGTGTGGCAGCCAAAGATACTGACTACAAACCACTTCCTTTTGGTGATTCAGCACCAAGCTCTTGGGCAAATGAAGATGTTGAGCAGCTCATCCTCTTCCTCAGAGAAATGACACCATACAAACCCAGGGAGCCTTTTATTGTGCCCTCTATTTATTCTGAATGAGCAATCAACTGGAGCCATTGCCAAGCAATGCCAGTTACATATTAAGTCACCTATCAGTGACACCCCACTCATCAAATGGTAGTGACATGAATGCAATGTACTGAGCCAAGCTGCCCAGTGAAAGCACCAGAACACTGACGTAAACCTGTCCAGTTGCTTCAAATAATGCAACTTATTTCTCTTCCAGCTCCTGTGGAAGCAAACAGAAGAAGTACCAACAATGTCCCTGGGACAAGTGAGACTGTTGTTGGTGGCAGTTTCACTGAATCACTGAGGTACTGGTGGTATTAGGCTCTAAAAAATAACCCTATGATCCTATGAGGCTTGAGTTAGGGCAGAAGGATCAGGTCCAGGACAAGCTGTGCCAGCAGCCAAGGTTAACATGGCCATGACTGGAAAGACTTCAGGGCAATTAAGAACACCAAACCCCAGGTAAAAGCTATTACATGTAATTGCTTTAAAACCACTCACAAACCATTGCCAGGTTCATTAAAATGCTTATCAAAGTTGGAGCTGCAAGTTTGTAGCCATGAAGATGCTGTAGTGTGGATGGTGGTGGAGGCTCACTATGTGTTATTGATAGGGAAAGGGATTTCCAAAGAGCTCCTACTAGTCTGTACTGTAAGCATCACTGGCTGGCAATGCCAAGGCCAGTGTAGGGGATTTTAACACGTAAACCAAGGAGACCTTTAGGGAACTGTTTGGCATTTGCTCTCAAGGGTTCAAAGAGAGTAATTTTGGAGCCAGTGAAGACTGCTCTGTACCTACAACCCTCTCACACCCCTTTTTGGCCAACAGTTAAAAAACCACGATGGGCTGACATTTACACACTCCAGTATTAATCACACAAGTGCTTACGGAACCTACAGTCCTCCCAGTTCATGATGATTTGTCACTTCAAATTCTAGTGAGGTCACTTTACACTGCCATTCAGCATAACTTGTTGGATCCCTAGGTATTTCTTGGTACAAATTCCACTCCAGATGTCTATTTTCTACGTTAAATCTTGTGAAAAAGTTATTAATAAGAAAGAACAGGCACAATATGTGTTTCATATGGAGCCTGATTCAGTCTGTTCTAAAAACATCAAAGTTGAATATCCATGCAGTGGCCGGGTAGAGACTTTGTGGATCTCATCAGGAATTGATTCCTCAGCTCATTCATCCCTAAAACCAGAATCCTCTTGGCATTCCAGTAAAGAAGTGTGTGTCTTAGGCACAGAGATTCATCCTTATGGTGTGGAAAAAACAATCGACTCCAGGTCACTTAAGACTATTGAGGAATTTTGGATGTTCCTCCCCTCGTGGCAGAAGTGTTTCTCCACCAATCTTCGGACCTTTTTTCTCCTAGAAACATGAACCATGGAGAAAAGAAGTTAAATGTGTGGTGAAATGTCTCCCACCACTTCCTTGACAGAAAGTGGTGCTAGGGCTGTCATATGTGGTTGACACTCTAGGAACTTTGACATTCTTACAACTTTGGTCAAAAGCAAATTCCCCACAGTTAAATAAAACAAAGCTTCAAGAAGAAGAAATCCACTAAAACGCAGCCTGTGGTTACATGTATGCACCTGACAAAACACAGACCTGTTTGGTTTTGCTGGGAGCTTGTAAGGCCCTGAAGCAAAGCATGGGGCAAAAGTACCAAGAGAAGCAGGCAGAGTGCTGAGGTGCTCAGCAACTGCTGGCTCTCACTTACCTTCAGCATCCCGTCCCGCTCCCAACTGTAGAGGCCACAGGTACTGCAAGACGAAGAGGGCAGGTGAGGATCACTGTGGGGGGTGTTTGCTGTGCAGTATTAGAGGGGCCAAAAGTAGCCCCACGTTGCTTAACGCAAGGGTTGATGTTCCTGTCTTAGAACATGGTTATGTGATTCCCAGCATGTTACTGGTGAATGGACAGTACAAAGGTAACAGTCACTATTTCCCAAGGCTCATTCCTTACCTGCAGGGCTTTTTTGGCAGCCTGTGAAGGGAAATAGCTCGGCTTCCACAAGGGCATTTGAAAAAGCGCTTGATGGCATCATGAAAGTGGTAGTCATGGTTATCCTGGACACACGTCTCCAGAGGTTTGAAGTAGGTGTAATTACACTGTCAGGGAGGAGAGAGAGCTGTGAGCTTCACCAGCATGTGAAACCTGCCTTGTGGGCTGGCAACAGCTGAACATCGAGGAAAGCATCTCTGTCTTCTGCCCTGAGGAGCCCACCAGTCTGAGATCATCACCCAGGCTTGTCACTGCTGCTCCTGACATCTCCCTCTGCCACCATCCTGCTCCCAGCACCTCATGAGGCACACAATGGCCCTCTGTGCAATCCCAAAAAACAGGAAAGGCAGTGAAAGTTCATCAGGAGCTGAAACTCTGGGAATGGGAGGTAACTCCTCCCTTCCTCTCTGTTTGGGACAGTAACAAAGCTCCACTCCTCTTCCTGATGGCAAAGCCTCTGGAAATGCAGCTAGAAGGATCCCACTCAGTGTTATGCTCTCACTTCGTCTTGTAATACAGGGAACTGAGGGTCCTGGTACAAAGCACTTACTTCATAGAAGAAACTGGTGTTTTCAGGACACCAACACCCAGAAAGCCCACTGGTATCAACACCAAGTTGAGGTGTTCAGCACAGCTCTAAAGCCTGCCTTGCCAGTGTCTCCATGTCTCAGTCACGCACTCCATGGCTTGTTCTCAGCAACAGGCATAAGGAGCAGAACTGTCTCCATTTGATCTCTGCACTGGACTATGGCCAAGAGAGTAACAGATGGGTGTCTGCAGGATGGTCCAGCATCATTCTGTTCCACTCCACTACTGTCACCCTTGCTCCCCTTCACTCACCGTTTTACATGTCACAACTCGACATTTCACTTCTTTAATACTCCTCATCTTCTCCTCTAATTCTTCCTTTTTCACCAGTGGCTCAAAGTATTGCTCCTGCAGTTCAGCCTCAACCTGTGGGGCACACACAAAAGGTTGTGGGGAGACAAAGATGGGAGAAGCTACTCTATAAACAGCATTAGGGCAAATTACTATTGGACCTGTTTGAAGTAGACAGCAGTCTGGAAGTCAGAAAAACACTAAATATGTATTGCTTCCAAAAGAAACCCATATAGTGCACATGTTGTGATCACCAGCATTGAAATGAGCCACCTCTGAGATGTATGAGTTGGAGGATTTAACAACGGCATAAGCCCAAACCTACAAGGACAGTGCAGGGAGAGCTCAGGTAGGCAGATCTCATAAATGGAATTAGTCCTTAGCCAAAATATTAATTCTCAGAAGACCTTAAAACCAGCTGGGATTTCACACCAATGTAATGTATTCCCTCTTCCAAACACAGCAAAAAAAACTGATGGCGACTTAACCATCCTATGGCTATGGCAATAATGCTGATTTGCAGCCTGTGTGCTCAGAGATCCCTGACGCTAGTCACAGAATCATTGAATGGTTTGGGTTGGAAAGGACCTTCTGGTTCCAACCTCCTGCTATGGGCAGGAATGCCTCACACTAGACCATGTTGCCCGAGGCTATGTCCAACCTGGCCTTGAAGCCATCAGGATGATTTGGTGCCTGTTACACATTTGTATGCCTGCTTCTTGCTGAAAGCATTAGGAGTGCAGAGAGCTCCCCAGTTCTGAGCTCTCAGCCATGGCTGTATTGAGGCCATACCTCTTTGAGGACATCTGTGTGCCTGGACTTGGCATTCAGGATTTTCTGGAACTCCTCTGACTCCAGATAGGCCAGCTGCTCACGCCGTTTCTTTTGGGCAGGCTCCAGTTCATTCAAATCTAGGGAGACAAAAAGGCTCAGTTCTACAGAGGCCGAGTTCAAACCAAGTTTGTGATCTCTAAGCATGATCACTGCAGGAGATTCTGGAAGTCTCAGGCCTCTCAGGCAGATGTTCAGGTCAAACAGCAGGAACATGAATAGGGCTGCAGAACAAAAAGCTTTTGCATTTAATAACATTGCCTCTTCTCTCAAAGCTGTATCAGGAATTTCCACATTACTTCCAGGGCGTGAGCAGGACTGCCTCCCTGGCTCATGGAGAAGTATTAAAGGGAATGATGCAGTTCATCCAAGATCACAGAGTAAATCATCAGCAGGGACCTCAAGTTCCCATAGAAAATTCAGATACCTTCCCAGGTGGGACTATTTGGTTTCCTTTGGTTAAGCCAGTCATGCTTAAGTGCCAGGAGAACAGAGATGAGGACAGGGAGCTATCAGAGATTATGTTTCACATTCTCTCCACAGGGGTAGAGATTGTTCAGCGTTTGCAACAAACCCTTGAGGTTCTAAATAGACTTAACTTGGCCTCTCTTCAGTTTTAACTCAGCAAGTGTTCAGCAGGACATAAGCATGATTTTTCTCTCCTAGAAGCTAACATTACATACCATTCTCTGCTTCTGTACCTTGTGGCTGAGCAATGTTCTTCTCAACTCTTTCAATAATTTCTAGGACATCAGCATCATCAGCTCGTTTCCTCTTGACATTGTTTGGGTCAGTTTTAGCAAGAATCTGCCCTTTCGCTCGCAGTCGGTGTATTGCAGCCATCTAGAAACAAGAGAAAGCAGTGAATGTGTTGGTGAGCAGTCTGGCTCCCATGTTCCTACTTCCAGAAGTAGCACAGGAAGTCTGCCAAATGGAGGAGACAAAGATCCACTGGCTGAGCACAGAGCTGGCCAAAGAGAGGCCCAGCAAAGTCCCCAGCTCTGCTGTACATGCAATTCACCACATACCCAATCTCTTGTAACTTCCTAAGCCATAAAATCACTTCTACAATGGTTTTACCAGGCTTGGTAATGCTGCAGCTGTGCTTTAACTGCTTCTCAAATGGCTACCTTTTTCAAAGGAATCAAATCAGTTGAGATTTCCACATAAATAGATAATAATTTGGAACTAAGAGAAAGTTGTGTACAACTATTCTTTGTCATGCTCCCAGAACACTGTCATTTTTCCTTACTGGAAGATAGAAGTTTCTCTGACAAATGTGAACACATTTGTGCCAAGGAAAAACGCAGTCTGCTCTGGCTAGTGACCAGAATTGTCCAAATTCATGGCACAACACATCTGAGCTAGTTTTGGTCACTGTTGCTTACCTGGCAAACAGAAAACACAATATACTGCACTAGCAATGCCAGAGAAAAAACGTGCAGTTTAGCTTTCCAGGGATTTTCAGCACAAATCCATGTCCCTTCCCAGCACTTAAGAGTTTTCATGCTTGTAAAACAATCAATGGCAACGGGCTTTGCTTTCTGTCCTGGGTTCAGCAGTTGCAGTCATTTTTCTCCTTCGAGTAGCTGGTGCAGTGCTGTGATTTTTTTTGACTTTCAGCCTGGGAACAGCGGTGATAACACTGATGTTTTTAGTTGCTGCTCAGTAATGTTTACTCTGGCGAAGCACTTTCTGAGTCTCTTGCTCTGCCAGGGAGGAGGGGAAGCTGGAGGAAGCAGAGACAGGACACCTGACCCAAAGTAGCTGAAGAGGTATTCCATACCACAGCACATCATGCCCACTATATAAACTGGGGGCAGTTACCCAGAAGGGTTAGATCGCTGCTTTGTCGGGCTGGGTATCGGTCGGTGGTGGTGAGCAGCTGTATTCTCTTCCCTTGTCATTATCATTATTGATGGTAGCAGCAGTGGTTTGTGTTATACCTTAGTTACTGGAGTGTTCTTATCTCAACCCATGGGAGTTATATTCTTTTGATTCTCCCCTCGGGGGGGGGGGCGGACGGGGGGAGGAAAGTGGGGAGGAAGCAAGTGGCTGTGTGGCTGAGTTGCCGACTGGTCTTAAACCATGACACTCTCCTGTAAAAATCACTTCAGTACCTCCCATCCTGATCCAGGACCTATCCACAACCTGATACTTTAAGATGTCTCAAGCACCTAGAACACAAGAGCAGAAAGGGCAGCCACTGGTGGACAGAGAAGCTCCACCACACTCGCACGAAGAAGAGTGCAAGGATAGCCACACGGCTACACCAAACTGCTCTCCAAAGGCAATTTGCCCAAGGGATGACAGACTGTATCAGGTCATGAAGAATGGAGTCAGTTCTGCTCAGAGAAGCTGTCAGGATGCATGAAGAACTGTTTCTTCAGCAAAAAGCTTAGCATCAGGTTCATGACTTAAATGAGGTGCCCTATCTCCCCATCCCTTTTTCCCCAACCCCAATCCAAGAGGCTGCTCTGTCCCACATTGGCATTTGCTGAAATTGCCACTTGTGTCAGTGGCTTCAGTGATGCTTGCTTTCAGGGAAGATCAAGAGTGATCTCATGAGCATCACACACATGAGACAGATCATAACAATTCAGGTGGATTTTGAACAAGCAGAACCCAGCTCCAGTGGCAAAACATCACACACAGAAGCTCCTCTTCAGCTGCTGTTTCAATGCTCTGGAGGTTGAGCATTGAACAGGAAAGATGGTAGCATGGACCTTGGTACTAACAGCTGTCAGGAGCACAGATTTCTTGTGTACTGCAATAGACCAGTCTGATCCCACACATCAGAAACCACTGATGTCAGAGCTGAGCTGGCCTATATCTGATCAAAGATTCCTCTACTACCACAAACCAAACTTCCCTTAACCTTCACTTCTTAACACTTAGAAGATTCAAAGAGATCTTACCTTTTTGGCTTCTGCCACGCTGTCTAGCTTTGGTTTTGGAGGAGGAGAAGACCCATCAAAGAAGAGGATATCTTCTCCTTCTGAGAAGCCTGTGCCTAGCTTGGGCCTTTGAGGAGTTGAAATTTTGGCAGCTTTGGGAAACTCTGCCCCAGGCACTGAGGACTGTCTGGAGGAGGACAGGGAATCAGGGCTGCCGGCTTTACTTGTGCTCTGGAGAAACCTTGTAAGACAAGAATACTCCATTAATACAGAGACACAAGTCAGAGACAGAAAGGTTCGCAAAATAGGAATGGAACGGATACTGACTGTGATTTTTCACTAAAATGCCCTCTGTTGCTAGTACAACATGCATCAATTTAGGTATTTGGAAGAGTGAAACAAGACTTGGTAAGGAACTCACTGAAATCAGGAGTGACATGAAATCACCAAGAGTGAACAACCAATTGCTTTCAAAACTGAAATGAGAGAGAAGCATCAAGTGAAGTTGGGAAGTGGGAACCAAAGCATGGGAAAATGGGTTTCATTGCAGGACAGGTAGTAAACAGGACTCCTTGTCACAGAAGGCACATAAATGACAGGTTAATGGGGGTTGTGGGGGAAATCCCTTCAGAGATACTGTTAACAGACACCACCCTGGATTGGGAAGTCCCTGAAATACACACTGTTATAGGTTGGGAGCGAATTTGGGGGAAATATCACCATGACTGTGCCTAGTCTTACTCCGCTTCAGGTTCTGTTTTGGCTCCTGCTGATCCTTCTGAGGTTACACCCATTTCAGTCTGACCCACAGTGGCTATTTCTGAGGTGGTTAAGTTTCTTAACAAGATCTGCATAAAACCCTTGGCAAATCTTGCAATTCAGAAGACCCTTGCAAGCTGGCAATGAACAGAACCGGGACTCCTGAGACAAGTTTCCTACTCTAATCAGCTTCTTCCCATCATGCTGGGCACTGCGCTTGAGCATCTGGTTCTCCACTGAATACTGGGCTACTTCTGTTTCAATGAAGTTTTCCTTAAAACACCAAAACACCTCCCACAGTTATAGTAGGACCACTGTAACAGAACTCTTCCTGTGCAGGTCAGTGTTGTATTTTACCTCCTCTGAATCTCTTCAGATCGCTTCTTTCTGGCTTCTAGTAACTTCTGTTTCTGTTGCTTAAGCAGTGCAGAAGCAGAGACAGACTGAATACTGGGCTCTTGCTTCTTTTCAACATCTGGGAAATAAACCAAACCAAAATAAGCCACTAATGTTTGCTCAAACAGAGGGTAAGTGATTTCAGGAGTGGGTTTTCCTTCACGCAAAAGGACAATACCTGCTTTGGTCCAGTGTTTGCAGAGGTTTCGTGCTCCAAAAGTTGGCTGTGCCAGTAGCTCCTTGAATTCCTCAGAACATTGCATGGGTCTCTTTCCTGCACCTGAAGCAGAAGAGGCAGAAATACAACAGATCTGGAGCCAGGAAGAGAAGCAGGCCTAGTCTTAGGTTAGAAGAAACTCCTGCAGGTCACCTGAGTAAGAGCCCCCCCAATGAAAGTCCAGCTTCTACATTATATTCGGTTACCAAAGCCCTTGTGCTCACAAAGCACATCATGAAGACATTTCCATTCCTTCAGCAAGCCCATCAGTCAGTCAGCTCCTTGGCAGTATTGGCTATCTGTGGTACTCCACCATTCCCATGTTTAGAATACTTGAAAGCCCTGAAGCCATCACATCTTACCTCTGGAAAATTAAGAGCTAGAGACAGGGACACATACTGTGTTGTCTGAAATGGAGGCAACCGAGGGAACTAAAGGACGTGAACAAGATTTCTAAGTGGCACATAGAGCACATAGTTTAAATTGTGTTATCTGCTCTCCCCTGGATATAAGGAAGACATAGTATTAACTGCTTTACAGAAATGGAGGCAGTGAAGATCGGTGACATCCCAAAAACTATGGAAGGAATATGCTTTGAAGATCACAAAAAAAAGCACTAGGAACAGGTTGGGTACTCAGGAGGGCCCCTGCGTTGCAGACCTGACTCATTTATACTTAATATTCCTTGGAAGCTTTCAAGATTGACAGAAGTCATTTATTTAAGTCAAAAAAAGTAATTACTCTGGTTCAAAGTTCTTAAAATTCCAATTCCCCTTAATCTGTCAAAGATCTTCTGTCACTGTCTAAAGACAGAACAGGAGACTTAATTCTGGGGCACTGATGAAAAACAGATGCATGGAGCTACCCAGTTGCTTAGTTACATTTGCTTTGCAGCTACAACCTCAAGAGGGAAGAGGGGTTTTGATCAATTGAGAAAGCAGCCTACAAATGGCTATCTTTGTAGCAGAGCCACTGCCAGGTTTTTTTCAGTGAGTAGCAGGGTCCTGGGACACATCTACACATCCAGCTGAGAAAATCTGGAAGGTGAAGAGGCTACATGGGTAATTAGGTACCAATTTTCTGCTTGGTTTCTTGGACAATTGCATCAACTCCTCTCACGACCAGATTGGAGAGAGTGGTTTGAATCTTCCTCTTCGGCACTGCAGCTGCTGCACTAGAAAGAGGAAACAAAACCAGAACATCAGTTTTCCCATTCTTAAAGAAAGGACAAGAGCTCAGGTGCTAGCCCAGGGCTTCAATAAAACTCCAGCCTCCTTCAAGGATACCTCTCTTCTATAACCTGACTTTGGGAATGATGTGGAGCTACATCCGAATTCTAGCAGAATGTTTAAGATCTTCCATTTCTGCCTGGGTTGAGATATGTACTTCCTATGCATTAAGAGAAAACTAAACATACTTAATGGTTAAACTTTGCTCAGAGATAGTTATGAGATACACACTGATCACTTAATAATAAGCAGGGTGTACTACTTCTCTTCATTACCACACAGTAATACTGTGTTATTTCAGTCAAGGAAGAGAGGAGGAAGAAATACAGAATACACTGAATATGGGATTAAATGCCATGAGCCATAACTAAATACAGTAAGAGAATGTCTCTGAAAAATACTCATTCTGGAGACTCAAATGCTTGTGATCTCATAATAAAGTTTGTTTCACCTACTGAAACACAATGCTGCCTGGCTGCACACCACTGTGCTAATTGAGAGGTATAACCACCCCTTACCAAATCTTTGTGCTGCCTGTTAACATTCTCCTATCAAACATGTTATCCCATGGGAGGAGGATTACACCAAACATGGGGCATTTCTTCCTCTCTGGTGAATGTAGTACGGCAAATGGATCACTGACTAAATAGATCCCCTTAGAGCCTCATGCTCACTTGTAAGGGAGCAAGTCTGTTGCAAAGCAAGGAAAATAAGTGGTTTATCTTACACTGAGGCTGCATATGCTGCTGAGGAGACTCCTCCATAGTAAAACCCATCCTGACACAGCCTCTCCTTCAAAGTGGGATTCCTCCGGCCAAATTTTTTGGGCACACGGCCACCAGAGAAGGTGGACTGAAGATCTGCCCGCTTGGAGCTGAGCTTCTTGTACTGGGATTGGATGTGATACTGGCAATATTCACAGTCATTCTGAAAAGAAATGGGAGAAGCCTGTTGCAAAACATCAGCAAGTACAATGTACTTCATTCCTCTCACCCACATGCAACCTTCTATGGCTGAACTGAAGTAAGAGCTTTATTGTACTGCTGCAGCATTTGATCAATTCAACAAACTTATGCCCACATTGCAGCAATATAAAACAAAACTCAAATTGTCCATACTATTCCCTGGAAAGTGTCCACACTAATCGGTGAAAAAAGCCCTGTGCGTTAAGGAATTTAAAGGTTAT
This sequence comes from Forpus xanthops, assembly GCA_032466535.1. NCBI lineage: Eukaryota > Metazoa > Chordata > Aves > Psittaciformes > Psittacidae > Forpus > Forpus xanthops. Next base: position 5,835 of record JASSUY010007138.1, on the reverse strand, counting down.
TCCTTGGCTCGAGTGAACTGATGTCCGAGGCCCTCTTCCCCAGACTCTGCACTCTTGACTCTAAGCTGTATGTAATTTTCTTACTGGCATGAACACAAAGGAAAACTAATGGGTCAGTGTCAATCCAGGGAGTTCATAACTGAAGATGAGTCTACCAGTGAGAGACAGCAGTGCCATAAATGCACTCATTCAAGGTGTTCTTAACTTTCTCCCAACACTTCCCTCCCAGTTCTCATTGATACTCATCTGCCCCAGATTTGTGTAACTACAATTACCCCACAATCAAACATTTTTTGTCACCCATTAAACAGACAGCCAATTCTTTCATGAGGTTCTTCTGCCAGAAGCCTTCATCTACAGTTTGTTCCAGGTGGCACTGGAAACGACAGCCTTGTGCACAGCCACCTCCTGGAGTGGGTCTGTGATCACAGCCGTGTTTTGCTACAAGTACCTTCTGTATTTGTCTTTCTCCCTTCTCCACACACTTTGAGATCATCCTCAGTTCTTTGTTCCTTCATTATTTCTCCTCCTAAGTGCTACCCTACTATCTGTAACCCTTCTAATTTAGAAAAGTTTCCTTTCAGATATCACAATATCATCATAGCCACGAAATGACATTGTCCGCCAGTCCTTTAAACCAGTGCAGATCAGTACTGTTCCTAAAAGAAGAACCTCGACACCTTTTTTCTCTCATCTCCAGTGCCCTCCATGTTTAGGTACAAATATTCATTCTGGCAGCCTGCAGGCACACTGGACCAGGGAACTGACTGGATTAAAACTATCTCTGAAAGACATAACCATTTCCAAGAAAACCTTTTATTATTTTTTTTTTTGGATGAGTTCCCTAGTGCACTGCATGGAAGCTTGCACTGGTGCAAAGGAGAGTGAAAAGGTATGGAGATGGTGGTGCTCATGGGTCAAGACCATCTCTTTTCAGTGCTTTGCACGTAAGGAACTACTGTACCAGCACAGAAGTAGCTCCTCTGGGTTTCATTTCTCAACTCTTCCACACACTTTGGTTACAAGTGAAAGAGTCAGACGATCAGAACAAAATCAGCAGCCAGACATAAGGATGCCCTTCCAAACTCTTGAGATACAGACCAGGTTCACAATCTGTGCACAAGGTTCACCATTCTTCTTCCTGGCTTTGCAGGTACCCATGTCCAGAGCTTCACCCATAAGAAGGATCTTCTGGGGATGGTCAACAGACAAACACACCTAAAAATCAGTAAGGGCATATCTTAAGGAAGAACTGTATGGGTTTCTCTCTAGATGTCACTGGTTTGCCTGTAATCCAGGTTGGTACCACTGGTATTAACAATGCAGCTTCAAAATGCAGACCCAGTTTAAGAAAACCACATATTCTGTCAGACTGAGAAAAGGCTCAGTGAAAAAAAGTGCATTTCCTTCTCATGAAGAGATAAATATTTTGTATTTCTATGCTAAGCCTCAGGAAACCAAGGACCAGCAAAGGCAGTTATGAACAATGGTCCTGTACAGCTCTGCTCTCACCATCACAGCACCCACATTCACCAGTGGATGGGCAGAGCAGATGTACTAGAGCTTTCTACTCCTGTCCACATATTTAGGTCAAATCAAAGCTGATGCTATGCAAGAAGAGTGTCTACTTTACACAACCAAAGATAATAGGAATCGTGTCTGTAGGTACGAAACACTTTGAGAAGTCAATTTTAATGTAGTTCTAAATATGCACATTTTAGCTAACATCAACTCTTCACAGTTAAAGACAGCCCTGTGCTAACTCTGCTGTGCCCTTCTATTCACTAATAGGAGTTTTTACTGCTTATTTGTGTTAATTTAAGCAATTAGATGGCTTAATAGACAGTTCATGAGATTCTTCATTTTTCCATTTAGGGAATTTAAGATGCAAAACGGTACATCACCAGCTACTAGTCTAAAAATCTGCTTTACAGAAGCCAGGCAAGTCAGTTTCCATTCCAGTGCAATTAAAAATATATTAAACAACAAATAATTTATTAGCAAAATGAAGCCACCTTAAATGCTTTGATATCTACAGGAAAGTAAATGATCATGGAATTCATTTAGAAGTAACTGATTAAACAAATCAGCTACTATTTATCAACTTACTATACATAACATGTAGTTTGTTTAATAAATCAAGTGTTGCTCCATTTCAGTCATGATTTGGGAACCAGAAAACATTTTGCAAGTACATCTCCTGCTTAAATTAAAAGACAGAAATGAGCTTCCCCACCTTTTTCAGCTTTGAGAGACCTTTAAGGTGAAACAGACATTGCACTGCAGTAGCTGAATAAACAGAAATGGCAAAACACTCTGTACATCAGTATGTGAGGTAGCTGCAACCATGAGTAGGTTAAACGCTTGAATAAACTCTGCTTTTAGATACTTAATAAGACTTTGAGGTTCAGTCTTCCAGAAGGCTGGGAACAAATACACCATGCAAATATCTGAATACAATTTAAACTGTGTAGGCAAACTCCTGTAATTTCAGCCAAACTATGTGATACAGAGCTAATTCTCAAGCAGATATAAGTTCAGCTATGGCGTTTTATCTACAGCTGATGGACAAGTGAAAAGTCCTCTCACCTCATCTGAGCCTTCTTTAGGTTTCATAGGATTGGCATTAAGCAGCCCGATTACTGTGCCTTGGTCTGTTTTCCAGTGCTCTTTGTGGACATCACCAAACAAGAAGAGTGAGACACACTGATTGAGATCCCGTAGGTCATTCAGCCGCCAGATACTGAAGGTTCTGCCCTGGAACAGACATTCACTTTCCTTTCAGCTGTCAGTACAAGGACACTGACTGTAGCCCTTGTTGCTTTTAAAGAGTTATTCCGATTCCCAGCCCCCTGCCCAGCATTCTTCTGATTTCATAGAATCATGGAACGGTTTGGATTGGAAGGGACCTTAAAGCTCATCCAGTTCCAACCCCCCTGCTATGGGCAGGGACACCTTTGACCAGACCAGGTTGCTCCAAGCCCCATCCAACCTGGCCTTGAACACTGCCAGGGGTGGTGCATTTAGAAAAGGACAACTTGTAACATCAGTAAGAGATACAACACCTCCAGCCATACCATGTGGCCACTTCTGGGGTTCTTACAGGCTAAAATAGCACAGTAATAGTGCTGCCACCAATGTTCCTGATATTAAAGCTGGACAACTCTCTTGCTTGCTGAATAAAGAGGTTTTTACCTCACTGAACAAATAAACCCAAGGCATATCTCTGTTTCATCAATGACTTTGTATAGGACATATACACCATCTAGGACAGAATGACCTCAAGGGAAATAATGGAAGCAGAATGTGTTGGCACATTAAAACAAAACCTGAGAATCACAGGCTTACTTGTTTTTTTATTCGCATTTAGCATATAATGAATACTGTCAAGACAGATTGATACAATGGTTACATTAGCCAATGCTACTGTCTGGGACAATTGGTAAACTAAGGACTCAACCCAAGGACTAAAAGCATTAGTGCATGAAAGCAGGCAAGCCAAGATCTTTAATACAGGAGCTTTTCACTAACTCCATGGAGTTGACTGATAAAAGACCTAGTTTCTCAGGAAAGAAGACCAATATTCCACTTGAACTGAGCAAAGGGATATAACAGTTACTTACATTATTTGTGCTCTGAGGAGTGACCTTCTTAACTATGACTCCAAATGTTACCCAGTCTGTTTCCTCCAGCTTTTCTGCAGCAAGCTTGCTCTTCAGCTGAGACAGTCGGATGAGCTTCCTGTTAGCCATTTTCCTGTTCATTTCAGCTGAAGACACCCGGGGTTTTCTGGATTGTATAAAGGAGATCACATCCATTAGCATAAATGGACAATGAAAATTATCCAGCATTCTCCTGGGGAGACTGTCTTGCTGCAAAATGCCTTATGCCTTATTTCACACAGAGTTCACTTGAAACAAACCCCCTCTGTTCAGAACATTGTACAAACACCAGATAGGTACTGATCACGCTGTTTATTGTTCAAATAGCTGCACTGCAACTTAGCCCCAAGCCTGCATTAACTCTGCTCATTTCAGGAATGACTGAATACGGCTGACTGAGCAGAGTATGGAAATCCAGCATAGTAGCCAAAGAGGAAACACACCATGAGTATTCAGAGACCTCTTGTGGCCACATTTAGTATGGGGATTTCGAGGCTGTTCAGTGCGGAGCAGAATTCACTCAACCAGAGCACAGCTGGGCTTTGCACATGCCCACTGCTCCCCTCCACCACTGAGGACATCCAGAGGAAAGCAGTGCTAATAAAACAATGGGGTTTTGTTGTTGTTGTTAGAAAAGAGCAGAGAAATAGAAATGGAAACATGGAACTAAGCTAAAAGTCAATGTTTCCTATTTACTGATCGCCCAGCCAGTGCTATGGCTTTGTGCTACATCACCTAATGACAACTGACTGATGTGACATGGTTAAATGATGTCTATACAGCAAATCAGGAACCCAGTCCCCTGCACACCCCTTGTGTGACCAGCATCACAGGACATTAGACTGATTGCATTTTCACTGCCATTATTGCAGGGTGTGTTCCCAGACAGAGCATGGTGCTGGGCTGCTCACCTTAATCTCAGTCCTGAGAAGCTTTCCACAGACACTGGCTGAGTCATTGCACTGGAGTGTTCAGGCATGTGAGGAGTCTTCACTCTGGTCACCTTACTGGGTGTGTTCCTTCCACCAGATTGGACAGGCTGGAATGCCAGACTGAGGACTTGCCGTGGAGGAGGAGCCTTGCTCTCTTTAGCAGGAAAAAAAAAAACAAGGATTGATCACAAAAGAAAACTTCTAAATAAAAATAATACTAACGTAAAACTGACCAGAGACTGGAGTCTAATATAACACACTTAAAAGAAAGGTGTGAGAGTGTCTTATTTATACTGAATTGGTCTCACTGGGAACTGACAGCTCCAAATCAGTAACGTGTAACTCAAGTAAATGTAACTCGGCCTGGTGAGGAGCTTCCCAGAGCAGCTCCCACTTTCCAGACAAGCTAAACTGTCAGATATACAGTGTAGTGTCAGCGTCCAAGTTAACCATAGCAGTACAGAGCACAGCACCTACTGCAAAGAATACAATAACTAACTGTAAAAAGGTTTGTTCTGCTCTGTCAGACTGCTTTTAATGCACCAACTAGCACAAAACTATCCTGGATGTGTCTATACTGCTGCCGTGAACTAGATCAGCTTCCAAAAACAGCCCGGCATGTTCCAGTGAAAAGGCAGACTGGGAATGGTACCTGCTGAGGAGGCTTTTGATTTCTGGGTTCCTCGCTTGGCTGGAGGTACAGGATTGCCCAGCTGGGCTGAGAAATAGGGTGACTCTTGCAGCTTCTGAACGTTCCTTTCCTTTAAGGGTAAACAGGGAGATTTACCTGGCCAAAGAAACAAAATAATGTGATATCTCAGAATCTGGACTCAAACACTAAGAATTGCTCCAAACTAAGTAATTCTCTGGATAACAAATCCAAGTCAGGATTCCAGGGTCCCACAGGGAAGCTCTTCAGCTAAGTTGCCAGCATCTGAAATGCAAGAGCTGGAAAAGCCCCTATGAGTCTTCCCCATGCTGACCTAAAACTTTGGATGTTACTGAAATCATGAAGATGCAGAAAGCAGAAGTATCCCCTTGCTTTTCAATTTTCCCATGTAGTTTCATTACTACACCTGGCATGCTACAGCAACAAACACAGCTGTATTTTCTGTGTGTTATAACATCTGCCAGTGAAAAAAGACCCTTCCAGAAGACCCTGGAGCACTTCATGAAAGCTGCCCCGTGTAGAATCAATCCACAATGCATATACCAAAACTGCAGCTCAGTGATTTAGCCTG